>JAKSZP010017661.1:0-54250 GCA_022478985.1 Massospora cicadina
CGGCAAAATACAATCTTTTGAAATGCAACATTTCACGCTGATGCCACACCTGTGCACCGGCAAAGCCATCGCAGTTCTGACCCCAACTGAGGAGATCACGAAGGACCTAACCCAGATCCTGCACTCCACCTTTATTGACATCGCAGGGCATACCACCCACCCATTCTGGGTAACCGTGGACAGCGCGCCCCCCATTTGCACCCACTGTGATGCATTCAGCCATAAGGCACATGCATGCCCCATCAAGGAGGGCGTCACATTTCAAGAGCACCCCTCAGTGGCCATGGCCAGTGGAGAGGCGCACTACAAACCAACCGCAAGCACCAAGGAGGCTTTCCCATGGGGAGCACAAGGCTGCTACCTATTGGTAAAGCCCATCTCCCCGCAGGAGTGGAAGAAGGCCAAGCAAGCCCATAGGGCCGCGGCCAAGGAAGCGGCCAAGGCCACCACCACCATCCCACACTCACAACGCCAGGAGGACATGGAGACCTTTGCGGCAGAAGTGACTTGGGAATCCATCACCCAATCAGATTGGGAGGCCTATGCTAAGCGGGCCACTCAATATGAGGATCCGATGGGAGATTTGATCTCGCACAATTGCTGCACCCAAGCTCCAGTCAAAACTGACTTGAGACCTATCCCAACTGAAAAAACTTTTTTTGCCCCGCTCGACGGTGCACCGAGCTTATCCGCACCACAAAAAATTTGTCCGACGTCAGGAAAACAAAAAGCAAAGGCCAAAGCCAACGCGACTCTTTCTGTAAAAATTAACAAAAACCCCGATAGCATTGCTGCTAACACCAATGCTGCTGTGAAAGCCTGTGGGGACCTAGAAGAGGCTGGTGGGCCCGGGGGCCCACCCCCTCGCACCTAAGGTGCGATGGGGGAAACCTTCACTCTAGGGATGCTGAATATTGCTGGACTCAAGGCCTCCCCATCCCAGGCTAGGAAACTGAGTTTTTTACAAAACAATTTACCCGTGGATATCCTGGCCATCCAGGAGTCCCACTGTCCACGAGGTTCCAAGGAAGCTTGGAAAACAATGCTCCTACCATCCCTATCCTTTTGGTCGAAGCACTGTGGGGTGCTAATTCAGAAAAACAATTTTTTCAAATTCACATCCTCGGAAACATTCCTAAATGGCTGAGTGCTCATTGTCACCTTCTCATGGGCTGACATTGCACACACAATCGTCAACATTTACACCCCAAATGGTGCACATGAGCGTTGGAAATTTTTCTCATTGGTCAAATCCCTTCCGCTACCCCCCAATTCTTTCCTAGTTGGTGACATGAACTGTTGGCTAACCTCACCAACAGACCGGTGGCCACCCTCACCCCACGCCCCACAGGGTCATGTAGAACTATGCGTTCTAAAAGCCACCCTTGGATTAATGGATGTGCTGCCGCAACATGCCCCACTGCTCAAAAACATGACGTGTCCCCACATCCACAACAGCCAATTAAGGTCCATGACCCGCATTGACCTTATTCTAACGCCGGCGAAATTCCAACCCCACATCTCCCACTTCAAAACAATGAAAATGGAATTCTCTGACCACCGACTGGTCTCAATAACATACCACTTACCCGTCACAGTTGCAAAGGCCCCACATTGGTGCAAAATCTGCCCCCCGAGCTTGCATCGCCAGGATTTTCCACGTGGGTGGAAGAGGCAACTTTGGCAAATTCGTTTGTTGCACCGTTTTGCGCAGACCCCATTTCCACATGGGCAACTTTCAAAAGAAGACACCATCCGCCACTATCGCCATCTCTCCTCCAGACGCTCATGAGCCACATCGGCGGTTATCTCACACGCGCTGGCAGAATTGTCCCACTTGGAGTCCAGCATTCCAGCCACAGGATATAGCCATGCATGGGGCTGGAAGTGGGTGGAGGCAGCCGCCCACCTCAACGCACTTGAAAGGCAACACAAACATCAGGTTTGTGTCCAATACAGGGTCACACGCATCACTAAAGGTGACAAGTGCACCGCATACTTCTTAAAAAAATTTTCGCACCACGCCAGAGTGTGGCCTGCACACAGGTGCAAAGATCGGATAATTCCATTTTGGACACACTGGCTGAAGTGGCAATCGAAACGCAAAGATATTACTCCAAGTTATACTGAGCTGAACCAATTCAGCCAGCTGAAATGGCGAAATTTCTCAACTGAGCTCATATCCACACCATTTTCTGATACCCAGAAATATTGAATTTAATTACTCCAAACGAATTATGGACAGCCATTTGCGGTGCGCCAAACTGAAAATGCCCAGGCCCAGATGGCATTCCATATGAGTTCTACAAAAAATATTTCAAATATATATCCCCATTGCTGCTAGCCTCACTCAACCAAAGCCTGTTGGAAACGTGCCTCCTACCAGGAGGACATGAGGCCTTTACTGTCACACTCTTCAAGAAAGGGAATAGGCTTGACTTAGCCAACTGGCGCCCCATTTCTCTAACAAACACAGACACCAAAATTTTAACCAAAATCATGGCTAACCATTTAGGGACTGTAGCATCTGCCACCATCTCCCCAGAACAATTTGGTTTCATCCCCAGAAGGTCGATTTGGGATAACGTGCACTCTGTGGCTAATGTGTGTCAGTCCACAGCCTCTGGGGCACTTGTATTCTTAGACCAACAAAAGGCCTATGATAGAGTAAACTGGGAATACCTTAAGGCCTGCCTCCATCCCTTCCGCCTACCCCCCGCTTCAAAAACTGGGTGATGCTGGTCACGGAATCTGCGACAATGACAGTGCGTGGCCCTGGCTTCCTAACGGAAGTAGTCCGCCCTCAAAGGGGCCTAAGACAAGGGGACCCCCTCAGCCCACTCTTACACAACTTCAGCCTTGACCCACTACTGCGAAATGTGAATGCCCACCTCACTGGGGTCCATGTGCCAGGCCAAACCCCAGTCAAGATGATGGCATTTGCAGATGATTGCGTGGTGGGGGTGTCTAATAACAAAGATGAACGCGCGCTTGAAGCCCTCATCCAGGAATATTCCCGGGTAAGCAACGCGGCACCGAACACCTCCAAAACTGAAATCATCCTCCTTGGTCAGTTTCAGAACTGCTGGGCCCCAGCAAGTAGTTCCCAACCCAGCCCATCTGCTCGCCCACGTCCACGCCTTACTAACTCAACACACACCGCTCCACTGGTGCTCCCCTTCGTGCCACGTCCTACCATAGGACCGGTGCGCCATCTGGGCGTGTGGAATGGAGGCAGGCGGATATGCGTCAGCAGTAATGGAGTGCTGTATACTGGACAACATGACGAAGCGAATCGTTCTCTCAGAGCCCACCCTACTAGCCTCACTGGCAGGGTTGTTCTTGCCAACTCTATGCTCCTATCCAAAGTCTGGTTCGGAGCCCACGCCATCCCCTTCTCCCCAAGCTTCTTCAAATCCATGTATGCTTTGCTGCAAGGATGGCTTTGGTCAGGCCGCCCTCCACCGGTACGGCTAGAGGTCATGTTTGGCCCCCATCATTAAGGTGGCATGAGCCTGCTTGACTTCAAAGCCCATGCTGCCAAGATCCTGGGCACCTGGATCGCGGCCGTCACTGCTCCTATACTCCCATCCCAATACTGGTCCCGCGCGGCCTGCTCAAACTTCTCCCGAGCCTTGGGCCTCAACAATCCATCAAACCCCCACTCCCTGATGAAATACCTCGCATCACACACATCGGCCACAGGTCCTCACGGGACTAAAACCCACTACAAACGAATCCTACTCTCCATGCGAAGCGCAGAGTGGAGAATTCATATTAGTGGACATACAACCCGAAGAGGCCGCCCCTCTCCTCAGTTCACACAAGAGGTACAGGGGCTACCCATCCATGATGGCGTGATCCCCATTCGACCCCAAGTCCTATCCAGGGTGGACTACCTGGACATGATGGACATCCCTTATTCCACTGAGACACAAAAGACTATCTGGAAATACGCACACCATCCTCTGTTGCAGCCTCAAGTCCGCTCCCATGCGTGGCGCTGCCTGAGGTGGGTGTATCGTACAGCTGAGCGCTCTAACACTTTGCACTCATCCTGTGTCGTGTGTGGACAGTATGGAACGCTGTTCCACCGCCTGGAGAAGTGTCCTACCTCTAAAGTGATATGGCGCGAAGTCCAACGTCTGCTAGGCCAGGATCAAACGCATCCCTTCAGTCTGTCAAGAGATATGTTTGCTTCATCAATGGCCTCCCCCTCCCACCCTCCCTCCATGCTCTGGTGGTTGCAATCGCCATGTGGACTATTCACACGATTGTCTTGGATGCCATCGCTGGCTCCATCCCCACCACCCAGAAGCTGTCCACAGATTCTGGTCTCATTTGGTGGACCACTTTCAAGCGTGGATGTTTGGATATCTCCCACCGCGTCGCTGACAGCTGGTCTCCTCCTGGTTCCCAGTCTAGTTCATCAAATCAGACCCTTCCTCCACACGTGTTTAATTGTGGCTACGGCCCCTACACACGTTCCCTCCCCTTCCCATAAGTGGCGTTCCCGCTGGCAACAAGAGATAGCATCGCTTCTCTGGGGTGCCTCCCTGGTACTAAGTTTTGTCTCTTCTGAGTCATATTTGGAAGTGTCCGTCCCATGGTCGCCTTCGTTGCAATAAATTAAAATTAAAAAATAAAAAAGAAAATATAAATGAGCATACTTAATTGTGCCATGAAATGAACATTGATGGCAATGACCTCCTGTCAAGGACAAGGAGGAAGATCATGAATTTGAGGATGCCAGACCAAGAATCCTGAATATGGCAGTGGGTCTTATGCCTTAAGTGGGAGAAATGGATCCTAGGATTAGTATTTTCAGAAGTAAATTGATCAGCCTGGAATGACAGAGGGTCATGGGTACTACGCTCTGAGGAGGTGATAGTGATGAGGAAGAGGAAGAGAACCGCATGCCAAAGGTTGTCCTGAGAAGCATTGGGTACAGATTGACTGTGCTCTGCTAGAACCCAAGAAATATCAACATGGTGTCCAAGGTGGTCTTCTCCTTCCCAATCCTATTCTCTATGGAATTCTAGGCAAGAGGGGATGTTGTGGGATCCAGCAAGGGTTCTGGCTCACAGGTGCTGAACGCGGCAGGATATCCACTAAAAAATATAAAACTTAAAATTTATTCTTCTTTAGAAGAAAATTGAGTGTTTTTAATTTTTTTGGGGGCGCAGGTTAGAGCAAAAAAAGTGATCAATTTGATACCAGCATTCAATATTTAAGCTTTGGTAAACTTTGTGAATAGCAGGGTCTTGGAGTAGCATGCGGAATATTCTGAAACACATCCATTTTAGGAAATATGGTGCATTAACGTATCAGATCTCATAATTTTTTGGGAACACCTGGGCGAACAACAGATGAAATGGGGTTTTGGGGCATAATGTACCCATTTGGAAATGTTTTTATGTATTTCACCCAAAACCGTTGGGTAAAATACTTTCACCTTGGAGGACCTCCCTCACGCCTATAAAGGGGGTTGGTCTACGTGTAGATGTTTTAGCTGAACCAGAGGTTGCAGGGGAGGATCTGTTGTTAGAAAGCCTAGAAGTTGGAGGAATATTACTATACATTTTTGAGAGGTTTGCCCATGTACTATTTATAAATGTATTACCCCAATTCTTGGGGTTCCACCGAGAATTAGCCAGGGTCTTTAGGCCAATATCGTTAGTGGTATCCTTTAAACAGATAGTGTTATTATTGAAAATATTCAAATGGATGACGTTTCCCCTTGTTAGCTGCTTTAAACCCAAAACATTCTTCATTGGCAGCTTGGAGAGCAAATGTCCAACATATGTGTTAAGATTTTTTTCCCACATTTCCAGCCATCTAGATTACCATGGGGCACTAGGGGATTATTCTCTATGGTGAGTGAATTGGATATTGGTTGACCCCAATTTCAGGCTAATAATGTTTGGGGAATTTTAGGTAATTTTCCAGGATTGGATCCATTGAGGATTGATCCAGGTGAATGCTTGAACTCTTGTTGGGCAGAGTTGCTGATAAAATGGGGGCATCTAATAGTTGATCAATGTTTAACTATTATTGTAATGATTGGGATTGGTCAGGTTCTATCACTGACAGATTAAGATTTTAAGGAGCAAGTTGTGAGGAAAGTGATGCCACGTGAAACTAGCAAATTGACTAGTTGGTTTGTGAACTGCCCTAATGGGTAACAAACCCGTTACTTAATCAGGTCACTCACCATATATGGTTGGTTCATTTGTATTTAGCGGATAATAGAGACACGTTTTCTGACTCTTTCCATTTTAGGTCTCAAGAATGTCTGACAAAAAAACCTAACAAAGATGGGGAAGAATATCACTGGTGAGATGTCAAAGGGAAGTTCAATGGCAATGGCTGCCATTTCATGGCTGAGGCGCCAACTGAGGGTTGGGTGCCAAAATTCCCTCTATAAATACCATGATAATTCAATTTAATAAACATTTTAGCAACTTTTTTTCGAAAGAATTCATTATTGGTTTTAGTTCTATTAATTTTCAGGAAATTAATGCTTGTGTGCTTTAAATAAAGACTCTTTAGAAGGATAAGGAGTAAGAATCAAAGATTTTAAGAAGAGAAACTGAGCTGATATGGTAATTGCTGCTGACTTAAGTCACCAGAGGAAAGGCTGTAAACTAGGGAACTGACCATGGATCAAGTTAAGTGGATTAGAGTATTATTACCTACTGAAGACAATAGAGCATTATAAGGACAAATACAGATCGAGCGTTGGACTATAAATTGGTTATATATTAAACTATAGATAATAGTATTCAAACTATTTTTAACCAAATATCATCTATTATCAGATAATGCAAAGAGTGCACAAACCAAACCTGTGTTGTTATCAATTAGGGGTTAAATTGCAAATGAGCAGTGAAGCCCCTAAATTTTAATACCCTTTGACCTGCAACCGCAAGTCTCACACATGATAATCAGTTTGGGCCTAATAAATTTAACATGAGACACACATGTAATAATCAGTTTGGGCCAATATATACCACAATCTTAACACATGATAACCAGTTTGGGCTGAATAACTGACCAAGTGTGAGAATCATAGTTGTATGTCAAAGGGTTATTTGGCCAAATTTGTAAGAAGAGTGTCTGTAACTCTCCTGTTCCCAGCAAATAGTGCGAGATGCACAGCCACACTGCCAGGGAACTAGTTTTTAGCTGGGTGGTAAACAGGGACCGCAGATTATGCCATATCAAAAAGGACCCAGGGCAAGGCTAAACAGTGCTTTATATAGTAGGAGAGAGCAAATAAATAACCAAACTTGGTTGGACACCAAAGAGGAGTCAATAGGAAAGTGGAGATCAGTGCAGGATTAATTGGGCGTTTTGATACAAAGGGGATCAGGGCACCCTAGTAATTTACGAGATATTGTTGATAATTTAGTTATAATAAACTGACAAATGCCATACAAAGACCTCCTTGAGGAGGTCTGAAAACAGGTTCACCCAAGGAACCATATTAAAAACGTAAAGCTTATTAAAAGTTTTATTAGGAAAGTTGACCAACAAGGAAAGTTAATTTTGAGGAAACATACTTAAACAATAGGGGAGAATTGTTGATTGGCATAAGTGGTGCTAATTCTAAGGTCACTAATAGATGCACGATTCCATCAGCCAGGGTACTGTAGCTTAAAATTGATTAAACTTGAGTTATCAATTGTAGGCAAGGCCGACCCAAAATTAAATATTTCAAGAATTAAACATGTTTTTAAAACCCATTTGCTGACCAACTGAATTGAATCATTGTTATTTGTGATATAGCTGGTGCATTTTAACGCCCTTGCTGTAATGCAAGGCCAAGAATTAACCATATCCCTAGGACCAACCTGGGAATATCTCGCCTGAATCCAGCATTGGTCCAGGATAAGTTTGAGGTCAGGAAGGCTTACTAACTTACCCTTTTTGGCCTCCTGATGACCAGCATTATCCATACAGTTGGTCCCTAAATCATGTCAACAAGACATGACATTACTTTCTCATTCTTTTGAGGCTCCAACCCCCTCCAGGAGCATTTTCCAGATAAAAGTTCTTGTGGACTGGGGCTAGCTTCATAGCGGCAATGGTTTGCTGAGACTCAGGTCCTGAAGCCTTAGGGAAACGCTTAGGGAAAACTTTTATCAGATCCTGGGCATGGGTGCAGTCACACACACTGGTATCCAACTGATCTCCGCTGCATTGAATCTCTTCCAGGATACAAGGTACTCAAGCTTTCTTCTTACTTGACGTAAGGCTAAAATCTCCTCCACTTCCCATTTTGGCGCCCCATCCATGAGATAAGCATCGGGAGTCTCTAGTGGGGAGCCTCAAACAACATAAGGTAACTTTCATGGAAGACTGATAATATCCAGAATGATAGGGGAGATCCAACTGATATGAGATGTGGCCCACCTTACTGACAACGTGGTAAGGACCATTCTTCTTTTGCCCCAGTTTTTTGCATGGTTGCTTGATGGGAATGTTTTTAGCATCCAGCATCACGAGATCCCCTTCCTAGTATGCAGTATATACCCATTTCTTACCATACAAGTTCTCATTATAAGCTTGCCTAGCTGCACCCAAGTTTGTGCACACACCCTGATGTACTTTCTTGATCATTTTTGCAAAATCCACCACCACTTCCACCTTAGATCCAGAGCTGGGCTCCATGTTCAATCATGTTTGAGGCCATAGTTAGCAAAAAGGGAATAACTGATTGATGCATTTTGGGCATTGTTATAGCTGAATTAGGCCATGGGGAGATGGTAAACCCACTATGAAAAGTCCGCGGCAGTGTAACACTGCAGGTTTGCTCCAAGCACTGGTTCACTCGTTCAGTCTGCCCATCTGACTGGGGATGATAGACAGTTGAATGGCAGGTATAAATCTATGGCTAAACAACTCTTCCCAAAAGAAAGAAGTAAAATGGGGCCTTAATCACTAATTAAATCTGGGGACTCCATGAAGAGCAAATACATGAGAGATGAAGAGCCTAGCCATCTCAGCCTCAGTTACTATGGTTTTGCAGAAAATAAAGTGGACAAACTTTTTAAAAAAGGTCCACCAGAACCATGGCGGTATTATAGCCATTAAATGCAGATAATCAAACAATAAATCTATTAATAAAGAAGTCCAAGGCCCTTCAGCCTTTTGAACTGATACCAACAACCCTGCTAGTGGCTGGCAATTTGGCTTCATTTGGGTGCAGACCAAGAGCTCCTTACAATACCTGCCCACCTGAGCGGGTAAGCACTTTCAATTGTAAGTGTAACAAATTAGCTCCAGAGTCTTTGCATTCCCAGGATGGCCAACGGCGATTCCATTATGATGGTCACAAATGATTCTCAGGCAAAGTGGTCCAGCAGGAATCCATAGGAGCCCCGGAAACCACACTATCTCATCCTTCATGTGGTACCCCTGGTAATGTCCTCCTGATTTAACTTGAACATAGTGAGGACCATAGTACACTCAAACCTACAAAGGCTTTGAATGGATCACCTTTCTGAACATACCATATTTCTCCGCAATTTCCAGGAGAGCAAGTGCAGACCTGTGGGTCATGGGAGAGGGATGTTGGGACACAATCTTACCTAGCGGAATCATCAAGTGCGTGTTGGGTACCTCTACCACCTTAGGTTCAGGAGCTAGTGCAGGGTTGTCTCAATGCATCCGCCAAACCATTCTCCTTGCCTTTTGTAAACTCATAAGAAAATGTAAATTTAGCCAGGGTATCATGCCTGTGGGTCTGCCGTGGGGTGAAGACATGAGGTGCGCATTAGTATAACTGAGCATGGTGATCTGTATGTATGTGGAAGGGTTGGGATGAGCCATGCAAATGATGACACCAATAAGTCAGCGCCTCAACCACTGCTAATAGTTCTTTGTTTTATACGGCGTAGTTTAACTCAGGCAGAGACATATTCTTGAAATAAATATCCTACCTGATGATCTATTCCATCTTTTCCTATTTTTAAAAGAGCTGCCGCTAGGGCAAAGTTGGACGCATCAGAAGCCACAATAAACTCTTTATTGGGATTGACATGGTGAAGGATGGAAGTGGACAACTGGGTGCACTTTACCTCTTGGAATGCATCCTGCAAAGATGGGGACCACTGGAGCACTTTTTCCTCACTCGCCTTACACAAGAGCGCTACCAATTCAGAAAGAATAGTTTGAATTTCTTAAGGAAAGTACACGTCCCCAGAAAACTCCTCATTTTTTTGACCAAAGTTGGAATAGGCCACTCACAATTCTCCTTCTCCTTCTCTGGAAATATCATATGGCCTTGGTCAAACATGACGTTGCCCAGGAAGGTGACCTGGGACTTGAAGAGCTCACACTTACTGATTTTTAAGAGTATGGTTGGCCATAAACTCTCCATTACTTGCCACAAGTATATAGCATGAGACTCTTGATCGGTGGAAAACACCAGAATATCATCCATGTAAGCCACCGCGCACACATACAGAAGGTCCCCAAAGCCGCACCAATATAGCGTTGAAAGATAGCTGAGGCGTTTTTCAGCTCAAAAGGCATAAATCGAAACTGAGAATTTATTTTTGGGTGTGGAATGCAGTTATCCAACCCTGGCTCTTCTTGTTCTGGATCTGATTGAATGCATTTAAGCAGTCCAGTTTGTAGAAGACTTTTGCCTTCTCCACATAATGAGCAATCTGAGATTTCAACGGGATGGGATGCAAGTCAGGTACTGTGGCGTTGTTGAGATTCCCATAGTCTAAAGTTGGGTGCAAGGTACCATCTGACTTTATCACAAAGTGAAGTGGAGAGTATACCAGGGAGGTATGTTATCTATTGTACTTTTATCTAACTGCTTTGTAACCACTCTTTTAAGGCTGCTTCCTCTCATACAATCAAAGGGTAACTGGGAGAAGATATATGCACCAGATCAAAGGTGAGCTTTAACTCACATTAAAACTCTGAAAGAGCTGATGCACATTGGCTGAGGCTGCATCAAACGAAGATTCTAGCCCCTCCAAACAGGAAGGTAAGGGTACCTCCAGAGAGGGCTTCAGCAATGGAGCAAGAGTGAGAGTGCGGAAATTAGGTCAGTGGGGCAGATCGCCCTGATAGTTCACTTCAGACAAAGTGACAAATGATTCATTATAATTCTTTATAATTAAGGACAAGGTATTGGCTTTCAAGTTGGTTCTGACGTCAAACATTTGCCACCACTCTACACTTAAAATAATGGGGTAAAGAAGGTTTTTGATGACTTGGAAGTGGTACACCAAATGATATTTGACAACTTGATAATCCACTAACCTCAGAACCTTCAGCGTGGAAATACCTAGGAAGCCCCTCACCTAACCATACCACCTGTCAAGTAATTCAACTCATGGTAGTAGGCTAGCTCTTGGTCAATAAAATTCTCAGAGGCTCCTGTATCCACCAAATTAGTTGTGCTAAATTTTCCCTAAAAAATTAAAGGGTAGCAGTCGACAAAAAATATCCTGAATGATCTTTATTCAGAGCAGAAAACGCCAACACCTCCGCAGAAAGCTCTTCATTAGGAATAAGCATTCCTCCAGGATATGTTTTTCACATCATATAACGGAGAGGGATAATTGGCCACTCTTACTACTGAGGCCACATATTCCACTATATATTCAGCAATTGCATAACCATTTTTATATTTTCAAAGTAAGTCATTTTCTACCACCTGTGTTCTGCATATTATGGCAGGGGTCAATCATGGGATTGCCAGGGTGACTGGTATACTGAAATGGGTTTGTAAATTAGAGCCACAAGAGATGATATTTGGTCGTTCTTATATAGGATTTTAGCATTATAAAACGCGTTCTTGGAATGTGAATGACCCCATACCCATTTTGGTGGTGGGTTGTGCATCGTTATCCAAGGCCATCACTACCATGCCCTTTGTTGATGATCTAACCTTCACTGTCTGAATGTGGTGCCAAGAAAAAATAATTTTAATTATATTGTTTTTGTTAATTTTGGGGGAAAGTCAGGGAATCATGACACTTGGGTCACAAAACGTATAAATCCACCAGGTATGAGTAAGAAGGGTGGGTACTTCCCAGTTGGAGGAAGCAATAATAATGCTGAGATGCACCAATCATTAACAAAATGAAAAATTAGTCATGAGCCCCACCACGGCCATGATTAAAAGCTGGCGCACCTAATTCACACTTTGCAAAAGCCCCACACAGATAATTCTAGTGCATGCAAAAAAATTGGTTGGTCGACTAATGTAAAGAGAGTGTCTGTAACTCACCCATTACAAGCGAGATAGTGCATAATGAACATCCACACAGCTAGGAACTATTCATTAGCTGAATGGTAAACGGGGCACCACAGAGAATGCCAGAGCAAGAGGGACCCAGGGCAAGGGTGTACAGTGCTGTATATAGTAGGAGAGAGAGATTAAATAATCAAACTTGGTTGGACACCAAAGAGGATTCAATGTCCATGTGGAGATCAGTGAAGGAGTGCTTGGGCGCTTTGATACGAAGGGGATCAGGCACCCCAGTGGTGCTCAAAATATAGGTCTGAATTTAGCTATAATAAACTTACCAATGCTGTACAAAGTCCTCCTTGAGGAGGTCCGCGCACAGGTTCTCCCAAGGAACCATATTAGAAAATGTAAATATTAACGTGGATTATATCAAGAAAAGTTGACTAACAAGGAAGGTTGGTCTCAAGAAACATGCTTAAACAATAGGGGGAATCATCAATTGGCTGAAGTGGTGCTAAGCCTAAGTGCACCAATAGATGAACGCGTCCATCAGCAGGGTACTGTAGCTCAAGGTTGAACAAACTTGATTTATTGATTGTAGGCAAGGCTAAACTGATTTAGTAATCCCAAAAATTAAATGGATTTTGAAAACCCCGTTTGACAAGCAACTGAATTAAACTGTCATTATTTATAATTTAGCTGCTGCATTTTAACGCCCTTGCTGTAATGCAAGGCCTAGCATCATGCACATCCCCAGGACCTACTGGGCATATATTTCCTGAACCCAGCGTTGATTCAGGGTATGCTTGAGGTCAGGAAGGGATGATAACTTAACCTTTTTGGCTTCATGACAACCAGCTTTATCCTTACAGTTAGTACCACAATTATGTCATTTAACCATGACAATATTCTATGAATTTTGAACTATACTAAATTTGACCATCTTCTATCAATTTTTGAATCTAAGCTTGACCTTATTCTATCAAATTAAGTTCATTGGCTCATTAAACCAAAATTTAATAGGATACTTTTGGGGGAGGGTTGTAAGTCTGGGAGAGCGTCCCCTCACCCCAAACCAGGCTGTGTTCCCATTTCCTACAAAAAAAGGTTTAAAAAGAGCAGCGGTACCTCTCATCTCACATGGTTGTCTTGCCCATGTGGTAGACGAGCGTTGTGTGACCGCTCTCCCCTTGAAAATCCCACCGCCTGTCCTCACATTTGCCTCCGATGAAATAGTATGGCAAATTAAAGAAATATTGACTATATAATATCAAGCCTCTAATCCCATGGGCAAAAAGGTTCTTTTGAAGTTGATGGCAACAAGTCATCAAAAACAAGGTCTGAAAGCTTAAAACATCAGCAACAATGCCTGATGGGCATGCACATTTAGTGAATAAGGAATCAAGCATCAAATTCTTGGCAAAACTCACCAATGGCACCGGGCCATTGGAGAATGTTGACATAAGTTTAAAACCTGCTCTAAAAACATTGGGGAAAAGTATCAACGGGTGTGTACCTCTTAATAAGAATGTGTCTGGCTGAATCCTCAGTTAAACTTGTCAATGACATCAGGCCATTAAAAATGTCATTATTAATTTGGAACTCACCTCAAAAGCATCGAAAAAACCTGATGGGCATGTACTCCTAAGTTCAAATGTCCTTTCCAGCCCTAAACCATCCCCTCAAAAATATGTTGTTTGATGCATCTTGCTTGGACAATTGGATGCAAGATGATCAGGTACGGGAAGGTTGGTTAATACAAACCCATTTCCAACCTCTTGGAACCGCCCCTACGTGAGGTAGCCTTTGGAGGTTCCCATCACACATTAGATTAAATGCCATCATGCTAACCATCGGAAATGTGATGAAACTGCAATTTGGGCATCCAAAGTCAAACTGACAATGACTCAGCCTGCAACAGACAATTTTTGAGATGATTCAAAATATATTTGTTTACCAATCCCACTCAAAGTTAGTTAGGGTAGGTAATCCTTGAGGGCCCCAGTTCCAAGTGTTTCTAAGCTATTCTCCAAATCAATCATCTATTTAAACAGTCATAACACATTTAGTAAATGGACAGTTGATTTTATAACTTTATTTTCATAAAAAATTCCATTTCCTGTCCAAATATTATTATGATGAGATTTAAACTAATAACCCAACTCAATAAAACACAGCTCCTAAACTCATGGGCCCTGAGGTCATGGTTGCCTGTTTCACCGCCAGGTTAATATTCACATTCACATCCCATTTCCGCTCGTTGGCGAAATATTTTTTCAATCAACCAAATGTCATTCATGCAGCAGTGCCTCAGGCATTTGGGCCTGACATATGGGTGTTTCAACACTTAATCTAGCAGGTCAGTCTAGATTTACTTTGCTGCAATCATGACAAGGGCACCTCAGTGGTAGAGTGTGGACTTACTACCACTGATTACCAGGTTTGATCATGGTAGATGAACTTTGAGTAGGGGATGATTTTGACTGTGTTGGCGTTGTGCACCAATGCCCCAAACTGAGATAGCAAATAGCAAGGCGGTCCATGGATTTCCTGTCTTATCATACATCACATGTGGAGGTTTTTAGTACTAGATGGTCCATGTGGAGGTTTTCTAGATTTTATAATCCTTACTTACTAATTAGAATCCCCTTCATTGGTGCGGTATTTTCCACCAGGTCAGCCCACCTTGAATAAAATTTAGGATAAAAAATTTAAAATATAATAAGCTACTTTCATTACCACCTTTATAATACCACTAGCCAAGTAACTCAGCTTAGCTTGGGTTTGTAATGTACCAGATGATTAAAAGTAATTGAAGTGGGTTAACCTTGGGACAAATACCACTCCGAGATTTATCTATAGAAAGTACAGGTTTTGGACATGTGTTGAACAAAACTTGCACTAGAGTGGAAGCAGCAATTACCCTGCCAGTCTAATTACCCTTAATGTACCAGTTGATTGTAATAAGTTGTTAGTTATATTGGTAGATGGCCATCAATAAAAATTGAACCATTAAAACTATTAATTTTCCAACCACTAACCACCTGGCCAAATCTATTACCCTATTGGATTTGCAAAATTACCAACCATTTATCTAAAACACTTCAAACTAAAAAAATAAAAGCTATTAACCACTCACCCAAAACCATTTGAATATATCTAATTAACTAAACCATCAACTATTTATCTAAACCCAATTGAGCCCATTATTTAAACACAAACCACCAATCACTCAGCCAAAACCAATTGATGAACTTAAAAAACATCCTTTCTGAGAAAAATCTTATTGAAAAAAGTAATTTTCAATTAACCGCTGTAGTTTCGCTCTGATGTCCTAAAATTCACCGCTGGCTGCTCCAATGTGGGACAGCGCAAAACTCCCCCGCCATTTTACATCTGGCAGGAAAACGCGCTCAGACTGGCACACCCAGTCATATCAAACCATTGGGATGACTCGTTCCTCCTAAGGTTCTTGAAGCTCACCTTGCTCATAACCAAGCAGTACCACATAGCCTCCTGGTGCCCCCCAGAGCATCATGCATTTTAGCCTTAGGGTTGACTATGGGAAACTTTTCCCTTACCATGACCAAGCCATTATTGAAATGGCTCAGGCGGTGATGACTCCTGCCAGTTTAATAGCTTTCCGCCCCTATAAGGGGTATCTTGATCTTAGCTTCACCTGTGAAGCTGATGCTGACACTGTGGCAACTGTGCCCCTGGTATTACAGGGTACCCCTCTCCCCACATTTCAGACCCAGCTCCCAGTGGATACCACTTTGGTGGTCCAGTTTTCTGATTTTGCACACCCACCTCCCCCTGCGGTTCTCCACCAGGAGCTGATGGACGGTTTGACAGCCTATGGGTCCAACCTCATCTTACAATTTGTAGTTCCAAATGGGGACACACGCCTTTCTGGGCCTCAGGTGTATGCCAAGGTTAGCCCTGAACTTAATAAAACCGCCGTGTTGATTCTCCCTCGCAATGTTATTCCTTTAGCATCTGACCATCCATTTTGGGCCTATGTTGAGGGTGGGCGGATGATCTGTCCATCATGTTTCAAGTTGGACCACTCAAAAAGCAAGTGCCCCTCCTTAGCCACTTCTGACTGATTGGAATACTCATCCTCTGACCTCCAATTTACCGCCCACCCCATACAAGTTCCAGATGGGACAGAATTCTACCTCCCCCTCCCCCAAAACTGGAAGCTGCAGCTGCACCTGCAGCCACCAATCAGCCTCCTCCTCGCTCCAGTGCCACATATGATCCTTCCATTAAGCACCAGATTGGACTCCTGTTCAATCCCTTGCTTCCTCCAATGAATCAATCAAACCTTAACCATATGCCGATTCCCCAATTCAATTTAATCAGAACCCATGGGAGTTATTGAATGAAATTGATGAATCAGGTAATCTCATTAAAGAACCATCTTTGCAAATTGAGTGGTTTGTTAATGAAGAATGGGTTGACAAATACCCCCCTCGTTTATATGCCTCACAGCCAAATGTCAAATCATATTGGAGTGACCTCCAGCTTGCAGTTGAAGCAGCTGCCATGCCAGATTCTCATCCCCTCCAAAAAGCTGTTACCAAATCAGTGGTGATGCTCACAGGTGGTATTCCCCCTCCTGTTATCCCCTCAACCCTCACCCCACAAAGAGATTACATGAAGCAATTGCACAAAAATGTCAATGACGTTATCCAGAATGTGGTAACTGTAGCACGGAATCCTAAAGCTAAGATTACCTGAAACAATATTACATGTTTATTAAACTTCCAGATGCCCGCATTAAAGCCAAAAAGGCATTAGCCAATATCTGCGCCATTTTCTTAGCTGGCAATTTCCATGAGATACCAATCATTAGTGATTTTGAACCACATTCTGTTGATGCCCTGATGCCCTTACTATCCACCTTGACATGTAGCTTACTCTGGAATGAGGAATCTGCTGCTGAAGATGAGCCGTCTGAGCCCCCTCCCCTTCCGCCATGGTTGGATAAGCGATTTTCCACTGACCAACCTGGTTGGTTGTTTTCTTTTGGTGTGTATCATTAATTAGCTCATTTTGGGCTTTTTTGAATTGTTTAGTTACATTAGTTTTCAGTTTTTTAGTTTTTGTAATGTCCATACCCTGGTCAGCTTACCTCGAATAAATCAGATAAATAAAACTTAAAATGTATCAGAAACTACAATTGAAGATCAAAAACTATGAAGGTATCAAATCTAAATTTTATGTGAGGTATGCCGCCCTGGGGATGGACATTAATGAAGCTCAAAGAGCTAAAAAATGAATGAAATGAATACCCAAACAGAATGAGTGACTGCATAAGATAGTAGGTGAAACACAACTGAACGAGAATAAAACCAACCAGGTTGGACAATGACGAGTTGCAAACCCACCATGGTGGAAGGGGAAGGGGGTTAAGGTGGCACATCCTCGGTATTGGATTCCATATCAAACGCAAGGGTGCAGACCAAGACAAAAAGCAATGGTGTGGGGTGATCAGCGGCATGGGAAGTGATTTGGCTGATGACTGGCTTGGCGGCGAAATGATCTACATCAAAAATAGCACCTAGAAATTTGGAGAAGCAGTTTTCCACATGAAGGCGGATGGAAGGATACTGGAAAATAAAGCTAAGGTGGCGCGGGTGGTTTTTATCTTGGCCTACAAAGCAGTAGCAACTCTCTGGATGGCGGCATTTGCTTGTTTGTGTAGGTTTAGGATATCCCATTTGCCCTGCGGGGTTATGGTTAGAGAAAAATTGGGAGTAGGGATACCCTTGGCAAGTATCGCTACTGATGAATCAGTAATCTCACAGATATTAGTGTTTTCTGTATTTTTAGTTGCAGCAACAGCGATCTGGTATTTAGAGCAGAATTCAGAGGCGTTCAGTTGGGGGGCATAAAAACGTTGTGTAATCTGAATGGGATGCTGTACCTTTATGAATTCTTTTATTGGGGTATTTGATTCTTTAATTACATTTCCCATTTCATCTGTTTCATCCAATGAACTCCAGGGAACCAAGTTGAGAGGAAAATTGAGGTCAATTAATTGTTGGGCTGTGGCTGGCAATTGAAGAATAACGTGGGTCCAAACTGTTGTCCAAGCTTTCTCTTGATTGGTTGAGGCGCAGGTGGCACTGGACTGAGGAGGGAGCTGATTGGCCCTTGCTGGCTCCATAGTGGCAGCATGCTTTGGGGGAAGGGGAGAAGGATTGTATCCCAAAATGGAAAGGTCATGGTTTGTTGGGCCAAATGGGGACTAGATGGAGACAACACAGGTCTAGTGAAAGCATCAAGAAAGGGGCATTTACGCTTTGAGTGGTCTAACTAAAAGCAGGATGGACAGATGGTCCACCCAACCTTGATGCGGGCCCAGAATGGGTGGTTGGGGGCTGAGGGAATGATGGCGTGTGGGGGAATTGACAAAGCAATATTATTTAAATTTGGACTAATAGTGTCAAATACTCGAGGCCCAGTAAGGCATGCAGCCACATTGGGGACCACAAACTGAATAATGGATTAGAGCCATATGCTTCCAAACCTTCCACCAACTCTTGATGGAGCACCTCAAGGGTAAGGTGAGTGGGCAACCCCACAAACTGAAACACAATAGTGGTGTTGGTGGGGATCCAGGTGCATGTTGTGGGTTAGGGGTGCCATGAAAAACCAGGGGCCTGGCGGCTGCAGTGGTGGCATCAGCTTTGCATGTGAAACCTAGATCAAAATACCCTTTATATTGGCAGAAATCTATGAATCCATCTGGCAGCATCACCACCTGGGCCAAGTTGATAATGTATTTTATTTTTATGTGAATAATTTTTATATTTGACACAAAGGCCAAAAAGCAGCTAGGATTGGAGGAGAACGAGTGGGCTGCTAGACACTGCCTGGGCATGTGCCAGGTGGATGGCGAGATCCTTGGATGGAATGAACCTACCCAATGATTTAAGGGGACTGGATGAGCCTATCCAAGCGCGTTTTCCCACCAGATGGAAAATGCTGGGTAGGGTTTCAACGCTGCCCCATACAGGAGCAGCCAATTTAGAATCTGATGTCAATGGGGAGTGGATGGAGAGGTGGCATAGGCTAGTAGGCGCTTTGATTTTTTTAATTAAAATCGCTCAAAAGTTACTCCAAGTGGAAAGAAAAAGTTGCCTACTATGAATGTATCAAATTAAATATATTTTTAAATTTTATTCAGGGTGTGCTCCTGTGGATGATACTGCATCAATTAAGGGGAAATCTAATGAATGGCAAAGGAGGATAAAACCTGGAAATCCACATGCGTGGCCTATGATAGGTCAGGAACTCCAAGAACTGCCTTTGCTATTCGCTATCTCAGTTCAAGGCATTGGTGTGCAATGCCAACACAGTCACAATTTTTCCCTACCCATAGTTCCTATACTGAAATCATAATCAGAGAGGCAGAGGTAGAGGGTCCATATTCTACCACTGGGGTATCCTCATCAAATTAAATATATGGTACAAAAAATGCTTAGCCAAAATGTTATACAAATACCACTAGAACTTTCCTTTTTAAATATTCCATATAGATCATATTAAAGGTATCATCATTGTTTTGTAAAAGACCCTAACATTATTCCCATTATTTTTAGAATATTTTGTTAAGTTTGGTAATTTTGTTTCATTTGAAAATAAGATAATATCCTATATAAATTCAAATTTATTCAAGGTATGCTGACCATGGGTAGATAGTACCAAAAATCAAAATAAAACAAAAGTTCCTGATTGAAAAAACGAATGGGAAGATGAAACAAAAACTTCTAACCAGGCAGGGCAGAAATCACTAACCTACCATGGCAGAGGGTGGGGAGAGGTCAGGCAGGCTTTCTGTAGAATATCCGCCATGACAATGTCATTTTGTTTGATTAAGAAAACAAAAGTGGATATACAGGGCGTTGGGGCATCAGCGTAGTGTGGGTGGACGGTGTGGTGTAGTAAGAGTTCACCTCCTCTTCATCAAGAGCATCACTTTAAACAGCTTCAACAAATTCCACTAAGTGATGCTCAACTTGAATGTGGGCATCAGGGAGCTTGGCAAAATTGGAGATACTATGGAGGGTAATTTTAGCGGATGGGTTAAATTCTGCTAGTTTAGCGACATGTAAACATTGGCTTTGCCATTGGCAAACAGTTTTGAAATATTGCTGCAGGCTGATCTGGGGAAATCAGGGGGAAGTAGAATGTGAGAAGCCCTAGTTGGTATTGAGCCACTGATTAGCCCACTGCTTTGCATAGGTTTGGGCAATGGGTGGTAGGCCACCACTGCAAAGGCGAGCTGATGGTCACTTTGGTAGGGGGCAGCATTGGGTTTAGGAGAGAAACGTCTGGGTGTGGGGTATAATCAAAATAGAAACAAAAAAACTTGGCCCAATCATAGTAAAAATTGCCAAAGGGTTGACCGGATTCCTCACTCATGATAACCTTACCTGATTCATCAATTTCAACTAATAAGTCCCATGGATTTTGGTTTACTATAATAGTGGATAATTTGGTTGAGTAGGAGTTGAATAGGCTGCTTGGGTACAAAGGGTGGTCCAAGACTGACTCTGATTGGTGGGGGTAGAGTTGGGTGGGCTAATGTAGGTAGTTGCTTTGGTGGGGGCCTATTTCCCACTATGACCCACCAAACGGGATAGTTGAGTGGGAGGGGGCAGCAAACTGCCCCATATGGACTACCCACTGAATAGGGCTCCAAAGCCACATCAGCGAAAGTGGCTTGGGGGCAGGATTTTTGAATTGTCAAGCCATAAGCAGAGAGGACAAATTTAGCAACTATTATCAACATGAGACCAAAAAGAAATGCTCAGGTGCTGCTGTGATATAAGCCTGGGGGGATCTGGTGGGCTATGGTATAGTGGTATGGGATTATGGTGGCCATTGCGTGAGTGGCAACAAGGCACTCTGCCCCATAGGGAACAGCAAAGACAAGTCTGGGCTGAGTGCTATAAAACTTAAGCCCCTCCATTAGCAATAAAACAAAAGTTGGGGTGGAAGATGAGAAGAGATGTATGCAAATGACACCACCAGTTTGGTGCCAGAAGGGAGGCGAGTATTGATAGGAGGGATAGGAGTGTTTTTGTAATTAAGTGGAGGAAAAGCCACTTCTTCATCATCCTCCTCCGTCTGAAATCTATATTAAAGTAGCCCTTAAAAGGGCGGAAATCTATTTAACCAGCTGGCATGAAGGCAGTAGTGGTAAGCTCAATAATTACTTTGTAAGCATATGGGAATAACTGCCCATAGTCAACACAGAGGCAAAAGAAAATGTTGGACTGAGGGAGGGCAAGAAGGTGGGGGCAAGATGGGTGAATGCGCGCTAAGTGGAGCGCTAAGTCCTGGGGGACAAATTGGCCAGAGGAGTTTGGTGGGCTATTTAAGCCCAAAACACGAATTTCCCCACAGGGCGGAAAACGCTAGGGGGTGGAACACCACTGCCCCACACTGGGGCGGCAGGCGGCGGATCCAAGGACATCAAGCAGGAAGCGACTGGGGCCAGATGGCATTGGATAAAATAAACTTTAATTTTTTATTTTTATTAGAATTCACTCAAAAGTGAGATTGAGCGGAAAATAAACTATCTAATATCATATATAAATTTCTAAATTTATTGTGGGGAAGGCCGACCATGGGATGGGCACTTCCGAATATGACTCAGGAAAGATAAACTTAGTACCAGGGGGGCACCCCAGAGAAGCGATGCTATCTCTTGTTGCCAGCGGGAACGCCACTTATGGGGAGGGGGATGGAACGTGTGAAGGGGCCGTAGCCACTATTGAGCACGTGTGGAGGAAGGGGTCTGATTGGATGAACCAGACTGGGAACCAGGAGGAGACCAGCTGTCAGCGATGCGGTGGGAGATATCCAAACATCCACGCTTGAAAGTGGTCCACCAAATGAGACCAGAATCTGTGGACAGTTTCTGGGAGGGTAGGGATGGAGCCAGCGATGGCATCCAAGACAACCGTGTAGATAGTCCACATGGCGATTGCAACCACCAGAGCATGGAGGGAGGGTGGAAGGGGGAGGCCATTGATGAAGCAAACATATCTCTTGACAGACTGAAGGGATGCATTTGATCCTGGCCTAGCAGACGTTGGACTTCGCGCCATATCACTTTAGAGGTAGGACACTTCTCCAGGCGGTGGAACAGCGTTCCATACTGTCCACACACGACACAGGATGAGTGCAAAGTGTTAGAGCGCTCAGCTGTACGATACACCCACCTCAGGCAGCGCCACACATGGGAGCGGACTTGAGGCTGCAACAGAGGATGGTGTGCGTATTTCCAGATAGTCTTTTGTGTCTCAGTGGAATAAGGGATGTCCATCATGTCCAGGTAGTCCACCCTGGATAGGACTTGGGGTCGAATGGGGATCACGCCATCATGGATGGGTAGCCCCTGTACCTCTTGTGTGAACTGAGGAGAGGGGCGGCCTCTTCGGGTTGTATGTCCACTAATATGAATTCTCCACTCTGCGCTTCGCATGGAGAGTAGGATTCGTTTGTAGTGGGTTTTAGTCCCGTGAGTACCTGTGGCCGATGTGTGTGATGCGAGGTATTTCATCAGGGAGTGGGGGTTTGATGGATTGTTGAGGCCCAAGGCTCAGGAGAAGTTGGAGCGGGCTGCGCAGGACCAGTGTTGAGATAGGAGTGTAGGAGTGGTGACGGCTGCAATCCAGGTTCCCAGGATCTTGGCAGCATGGGCTCTGAAGTCAAGCAGGCCCATGCCACCTTGATGATGAGGGCCAAACATGACCTCTAGCCATACCGGTGGAGGGCGGCCTGACCAAAGCCATCCTTGCAGCAAAGCATACAGGGATTTGAAGAAGCTTGGGGAGAAGGGGATGGCGTGGGCTCCGAACCAGACTTTGGATAGGAGCATAGAGTTGGCAAGAACAACCCTGCCAGTGAGGCTAGTAGGGTGGGCTCTGAGTAAACGATTCGCTTCGTCATGTTGTCCAGTATACAGCACTCCATTACTGCTGACGCATATCCGCCTGCCTCCATTCACACGCCCAGATGGCGCACCGGTCCTATGGTAGGACGTGGCACGAAGGGGAGCACCAGTGGAGCGGTGTGTGTTGAGTTAGTAAGGCGTGGACGTGGGCGAGCAGATGGGCTGGGTTGGGAACTACTTGCTGGGGCCCAGCAGTTCTGAAACTGACCAAGGAGGATGATTTCGGTTTTGGAGGCGTTCAGTGCTGTGTTGCTTACCCGGGAATATTCCTGGATGAGGGCTTCAAGTGCGCGTGCATCTTTGTTATTAGACACCCCCACCACGCAAACATCTGCAAATGCCATCATCTTGACTGGGGTTTGGCCTAGCACTTGGACCCCAGTGAGGTGGGCATTCACATTTCGCAGTAGTGGGTCAAGGCTGAAGTTGTATAAGAGTGGGCTGAGGGGGTCCACTTGTCGCAGGCCCCTTTGAGGGTGGACTACTTCCGTTAGGAAGCCTGGGCCATGCACTGCCATTGTTGCAGATTCCGTGAGCAGCATCACCCAGTTTATGAAGCGGGGGGTAGGCGGAATTGAGGGAGGCAGGCCCTAAGGTATTCCCAGTTTACTCTATCATATGCCTTTTGTTGGTCCAAGAATACAAGTGCCCCAGAGGCTGTGGACTGACACACATTAGCCACAGAGTGCACGTTATCCCAAATCAACCTTCTGGGGATGAAACCAAATTGTTCTGGGGAGATGGTGGCAGATGCTACAGTCCCTAAACAGTTAGCCATGATTTTGGTTTAAATTTTGGTGTCTGTGTTTGTTAGAGAAATTGGGCACCAGTTGGCTAAGTCAAGATTATCCTCTTTCTTGAAGAGTGTGACAGTAAAGGCCTCATGTCCTCCTGGTAGGAGGCGCATTTCCAACAGGCTTTGGTTGAGTGAGGCTAGTAGCAATGGGGATATATATTTGAAATTTTATTGTAGAACTCATATTGAATGCCATCTGGGCCTGGGCATTTTCAGTTTGGCGCACCGCGAATGGCTGTCCATAATTCATTTGGAGTAATTAAATTCAATATTTCTGGGTATCAGAAAATGGTGCGGATATGATCTTGGTCGAGAAATTCCGCCATTTTGGCCAGCTGAATTGGTTCAGCTCAGTATAGCTCGGAGTAATATTTTTGCATTTCGATTGCCACTTTGACCAGTGTGTCCACAATGGAATTATCTGATCTTCACACCTGTGTGCAGGCCATGCTCTGGCGTAAAGCAAAATTTTTTTAAAGAAATGTGCGGTGCGCTTGTCAACTTTTGTGAAGCATGTGGCCCTGTACTGAACATAAACCCAATGTTTGTGTTGCCTTTCAAGTGCGTTGAGGTGGGCGGCTGCCTCTGCCCACTTCTGGCCCCATGCAGGGCTGTATCCTATGGCTGGAATGTTGGACACCAAGTGCGCCAATTCTGCCAGTGCGCGCGAGATAACCGCCAATGTGGCTCATGAGCATCTGTAGGAGAGATGGCGATAGTGGCGGATGGTGTCCTCTTTGAAAGTTGCCCATATGGAAATGGGGTCCACACAAAACGGTGCAACAAACGATTTCGCCAAAGTTGCCTCTTCCACCCACGGGGAACTTCCTGGCAATGCAAGCTCAGGGGGGGGCAGATTTTGCACCAATGTGGGGCCTTTGCAACTGTGACAGGTAAGTGGTATGTTATCAAGACCAGTCGGTGGTCAGAGAATTCCATTTTCATTGTTTTGAAGTAGAAGATGTGGGGTTGTAATTTCACCAGTGTTAGAATAAAGTCGATGCGGGTCATGGACCTTAATTGGCATTGTGGACGTGGGGCTGCATCATATTTTCGAGCAGTGGGGCATGTCATGGCAGTGCATCCATTAACCCAAGGGTGGCTTTTAGAACACGTAGTTCTATGTGACCCTATGGGCGTGGGGTGAGGGCGGCCACCGGTCTGTTGGTGAGGTTAGCCAACAGTTCATGTCGCCAACTAGGAAAGAATTGGGGGGGGTAGTGGGAGCTGTTTTGACCAACGAGAAAAATTCTCGACGCTCATGTGCACCATTTGGGGCGTAGATGTTGATGATTGTGTGTGCAACGTCAGCCCACAAGAAGGTGACAACGAGCACTCGGCCTTTCTAGGAATGTTTCTGAGGATGTAAATTTGAAAAAAATTATTTTTCCAAATTAGCACCCCACAGTGCTTTGACCAAAAGGATAGGGATGGGAGGAGCATTGTTTTCAAGCTTCCTAAGAACCTCGTGGACAGTGGGACTCCTGGATGGCCAGGATATCCACGGGTAGATTGTTTTGTAAAAAACTTAGTTTCCTAGCCCAGGATGGGGAGGCCTTGAGTCCGGCAATATTCAGCGTCCCTAGAGTGAAGGTTTCCCCCATTGCACCTTAGGTGTGAGGGGGTGGGCCCCTGGGCCCACCAGCCTCTTCTAGGTCCCCACGAGCTTTCACAGCAGCGTGGGTGTTAGCAGCAATGCTATTGGGGTTTTTGTTAATTTTTGCAGAAAGAGTCACATTGGCTTTGGCCTTCGCTTTTTGTTTTCCTGATGTCAGACGAATTTTTTGTGGTGCGGATAAGCTCGGTGCACCGTCGAGCAGGGCAAAAAAATTTTTCAGTTGGGACAGGTCCCAAGTTAGTTTTGACCGGAGCTTAGGTGCAATGATTGGGTGAGATCAAATTTCTTCATCAGATCCTCAGATTGAGTGGCCCGCTTGGCATGGGCCTCCCAATCTGATTGGGTGATGGATTCCTGAGTCACTTCTGCCGCAAAGGTCTCCATGTCCTCCTGGCGTTGTAAGTGTGGGATGGTGGTGGTGGCCTTGGCAGCTTCCTTGGCCGCGGCCCTATGGGCCTGCTTGGCCTTCTTTCGCTCCTGCAGGGAGATGGGCTTTACCAATAGGTAGCAGCCTTGTGCTCCCCATGGGAAAGCCTCCTTGGTGCTTGCAGTTGGTTTGTAGTGCGCCTCTCCACTGGCCATGGCCACTGAGGGGTGCTCTTGGAATGTGACGCCCTCCTTGATGGGGCATGCATGTGCCTTATGGCTGAACGCATCACAGTGGGTGCAAATGGGGGCGCGCTGTCCACGGTTACCCAGAATGGGTGGGTGGTATGCCCTGCGATGTCAATAAAGGTGGAGTGCAGGATCTGGGTTAGGTCCTTCGTGATCTCCTCAGTTGGGGTCAGAACTGTGATGGCTTTGCCAGTGCACAGGTGTGGCATCAGCGTGAAACGTTGCATTTCAAAAGATTGTATTTTGCCATATATGGTGAGTCATCTTTTAGGTTTTGCTCCAAAATGTCACGTTTTACTATAGTAAGCAAAAAGTCAAACGTGAGGAAAATTTGGTTCGATTTTGTCCATCTGGTGCGTTTGGTTTTGATGACCCATTGCCCTTTGGGAAGGTCAACCACTATGCGCACCACTGCAGCCTCATCTGCTGCTATTTTGCTTTTGAAACCTAGGTCCAGCCAACCGCATGACATGGAGTGAGGTGCAACGTACACCGCGGTCAGGAAAATTTTGTGTACATCTTCACAAAATTTTTCCCATAAGGCCATTTTTTGGATGTCCAGATACACACGGACTCCAAATTCCACCGACGAAAGTGGCTGGGAGTGTGGTGTGTTGATGTACTGGTTGCATCGTGCTTGCCACGTGAGTATCTCTGGGGAAATTGTGACCGGCAGTTTTTTGAGATTTTTTTCTATTCCACCAGTTTATCTGGGGCATTTTCAAATGTTAGAGGCCGCGGGCCTTCCGCCTGCTCCTCTTGCCTTGCTTGCCCAACTGCTCCCAGACATGGGCGCAGACTAATCTCCTCTGTGAGATTATTAAACTAGATTTAGTCTTGAATTGAATAGGTTTTGAAAGTGTTTGCAACGAGAAAGAAAAGTCAGCTCTAATATCATATATAAACACATAGACAATATTTCATATTGAAAATTTTTCTCATGTCCACTATCCCAGTTTACCTAGCTTTTCTTGAAGGTCTATAATTTTACAGATGAAATTTAAATTATTTTAGATTTTGTATTGGTGGATAGCTACCAATAAGTTCAGAATCCATTAAGCCTATCAAATAGTCTTGCCTCTAACCACTTAGACATATTCAATTAAGCATGCCAGATTAATTAAACCATCAATAACTTACTTGGAACCATTAAGCCCATCAAATCAGCCAAAAAACGCCAACCACTACTTGACAAAAATCAATTTTTGGACTTACAAAACAATCAAATACTATAAACCACTTATCAAAACCTATAAAACTATCAGATTAGGTGAATGCCAAAATGCTCAGCCATATTGCTATAAAATTACAATTAGAAACATAAATTTTTTAGACCTTAAATAGAACTGATTATAAATTTTTATGATAGTAAAAAAAGCATAGTGTCATTTCCAAACTTTATAAAGTGCTTGTAGTAAGCTTGGTGATC
Source organism: Massospora cicadina (assembly GCA_022478985.1). Classification (NCBI taxonomy): domain Eukaryota; kingdom Fungi; phylum Entomophthoromycota; class Entomophthoromycetes; order Entomophthorales; family Entomophthoraceae; genus Massospora; species Massospora cicadina. Next base: position 27,663 of record JAKSZP010017661.1, read on the forward strand.
CTTGATCTATTTTGCTAATGATAGAATGCATCCTATATAAAAAACAAATAAACCCAAAGTGTTTTTTGTAAGGAGAAGCTTAAGCCTAATTCCTGTTGATACCCAGTTTAACATGGTTTATCTGTGGGTTTAAAGGTTACCAGATGACCCTAATTAATTTTTTTCAAATATGTAAATGGCTTTTGATAGATTGAAGATCAGATTATATTGAATCAATAATAAATTACCAGCCACTTAATCAAAAATAAATGGACCTATCAAATCAATTAAAACTCAACCATTGACCTGAAACTATTTAACCCATCAAATTAACCTAACTTTAACAACTACCACCTAGCCAAAACCAATGGTTGAACTTTTAAATCAATGAGAGATTAATAACCGCTTATCAAAACTTAGGAAACAATTGAAATGAACAATATAATACTAAAACGTTCAGCCAAAATAATATGATTTCATTAGAAGTTTCCAATTTTTTTAATCTTATATAGATCTGATATTAAAAATAATTTTTGAAAATAGCCTATGATTATCCCCAAAATATATAAAGTATTTGTGCAAAGTTTAGTGATTTATGGTTTATTTGTTCATAAGATAATGTCTCACACATATATACATACCCATCTCAGAAATTTTTCTCTCACAGATCCATGAAAAGAATGTTGTGGGTTAAAATGGGCCAATTAGGGGAAATGTCAGACATCTATGAGCTCCAATTATAGTAAAGGTGATATAGATGATATGTGTGATTTTATTAACCAAAAGACCTTGGCTGATTCATGGTGGAACCCCACAAATTGGGGTAACAATATTATGAATACTAAATGGGCAATTAGCATGAAGTCGGGAAGTCAAATTGCCCAAACCACGTAAGGGAACTCAGGGAGTCCATTGGTAGTTTCTCCCTTTGCCACATCCAATTCCCTTCAACCACCTAAGTGGGGATCACCCCCTTTTATAGGCTTGGCATAGGCCCCCCAGGGTGCTATGATTTTGGCCAATGGTGATTAGCTAAAATATTAAATTGTTACCTCACGGGCATGTTTTGCCTATCACTAATTCCCCATCTATTGTTCAGTCAGATTGAAGCATGTTTTCCTAGCTTTGATAGGCTGAACTTGCATATTTCCTTTTTTGTACTGCAACAAGCTGTCCCATACTTACCAATGAATTACCTTTGACCCTCCATACCATTATAAATACTGAATGGTTGGATATCGAGAGGGTTCATTTTTTCCTTACCCCTGCAACACTTAACAAAACTATAATAAACCCTACAACTTTTTGGTTCTTAGTGTCTATATAAATTATTAAATTAAGTGTTTTTAATCCCCTTATTTGTCAGTATTTAGGTTTTAATGCACCCAAGCGAGCTTCTCATCTCCTAAATCCAACTAGTGGTGCTCACTACAGGAGTAGTATACCAAAATAGATTACCAAAAATATAGTGTTGGGGTGAATAATCCTGGCAACCTACCCTCTGCCTTTAGACCTAAGCTAGTTGCCCTTGAACAACAACTAGCAAGCGCTTTATCAAGGCTTTAAAAGCTCAAACAGCGTCCATTTAAATGTCATTTGAAGGATAAGTTCACCCCTGGCGAGGGTAGTATTTCTTTGTTCTTATAAGTTTATGAAGCAACCATGGAAGGGGCGACTGACCACCAAGCGTTAAGAACATCCTCCTCATTTAAGTCGCTTGGCCCAAGAACTGATGGTCCCTTATATGGATACGCTTCACTTGGGCTGAGATTAAAGAAGCTCCTATAGAGGAATTTGGATCCAAACAGAGTTTAACTAGGAAAAACAGGCTTTTATGCACTTTAGCATGTATGAAGGTGAACAAGTCATTAATTTTGCTGAGTGAAGCTATCTTGCTGCTCAGAGGTTATCAGCATCTAATATGCTAATCTGGATGATGACATTGCAGCTATGTTATTTGGGTTAGCTTCCCAGCCTTCTTTAGCTTGGCATATTGTTATAAAATCAGACGGTATCATTATGATCTGCCATATTGTTCATACGGGTAAAACCCACTGAGCAACAGACAGATGATGTGAGGATTGTCAGTCTTTTGGACACACTTAAAAATATACTAGAAATAGAAGCAATTGCCCCAACTGACACTTATTTATTATAATAAGTACAGCGACCTTTCAATGTTACGTTCTTTTTCTACTTATCAACAACCTACTCTCTCAATTTCCCATCTCACTTATATACTTTGGCTTTGGATGATAGCGCTCTCATGGCTTGGGCTATTCTATCCCACCAATTCTACTCAATTTTGGCTTGTTATTCTCTAGCTCTATTGCCCTAATTGTAGGCGATTTAATTTATATTTGTCAATGTTGACATCGCCTTATTGCCTTATCGCCTTATTTAGAGGCAATCCAATAATAATCTGTTAAATCACAATATTGCCTCATCTCAAGGCACTCAAATAAGCATAACTGATATCATGTTCGGCGGATTCTTCCCAATTGCTCAAGCTGTTCCAAGATTATTGTCCGATCATATTAAAATCATAATATTACCCCATCCTTGACTGGACAATAAGGCTCCTATTGCTTGTATGGTCAGAGTAAATTTTGTGTGTACTCAGTTAATGATCTGACCAATTGTGGGGTCCTTGATGGGATACACATTGATCCCAGTTTTTTCTATAACTTCAAACGGACCAATCCAAATACTGGTCAGCTTGTGTTTCCTCACAAACCCATGTTGGTCATGAAAGAGAAGCATATCACGTTCTTTGAACTGCGCCAAATTGCCATGACGTACCTGATTGGCAGCCTGGTTCCTGATCTTTTTTGGCTAAGATGAAAAAATACGCTTCAGTTTGCAATTTGATCAGAGTATTCGCCAGGTTAGTCAAAAGCAATGGGGTTCCATTTCGCTGGTGTCTTCTACACATGAATAAAGTAACGCTGGAAGAGTCAGGTGTCGGCCATATAGTAGTTGGAAGGGGCTCTCTCCCGTGGCAGAATGGTAGATTATTATAGGCAAAAATGGTGGTGGAAAGGGGGGAACTACAAAGGAACGTCGATCAATTACTAATTTTTGTAGTATGTTCAAAAGACTCCATTCACCCATTCGACCATTCCATTGGATTTAAGGTGGTATGGAGCCATCAGAACCCTGCAGATTCCCATAAGATCGCTCAGTTTGGGGAGGATGTGCGAGGTGAAGTTGGTTCCATTGTCAGTGAGAATGACCTGAGGGCAGCCGTGTCACTGAATAATACATTCCATTATGAACTTGGCCACTTTACCCGCCCCCAAATCCCTTATTTCCCTTGCTTTGACCCACCAGGTCAAGTGGTCAATAGCCACAAGAATTTACTTATACCTTTTGGCTTCTGTTGGCAAGGGACCAATGATGTCAAAGGAAACCATGTGCCAAGCAAAATGTGGTTTCACTACCTGGTATGAAGTCTTAATTTTGATGGCTTCTCCACTTGGAACTGATGACAATAGGAAGTAGTTTGAGCACATCGAAGCTCATGCTTTCCCAATAGTACTGGGGGCGCAACAACTCCATAGTCTTACGCACTCCACCATGCCTGAACGCCATGTGCGCGCTCATAATGATTCCCAGTCATGCTGAAGGTCACAGAAAATTCACCGTAGAACACCAATCTACTTGTATAGTTCCCCATTCCATTGGAAGGTATTCATGCGCATTTCATTTATCACTTTAATTAATTGGGGTGGTTTGTCATCATATTTTCCGCTGAGCATCTTATCATACATCACATCTCTAAGGTCCTCTGTCACCACAATAGTCAGTAATTGAGATAAACAGTCAGCGTTCTGATGGTTTACCACTGGGTGATGAAGGATCTTGAAGTCATAAGCCTGCAGCTTTAGAGCTCATTGGGCCAAACGGCCTTCAGGTTCTTTGAGCTTCTGCAACCAGCGTAATGACGCATGATCTGTTATGAATTTCAACTTTACCCCATGAAAGTAGACTCTAAATTTCTTATATGCATGGATCACCCATAAGCACTCCCTCTCAGTCACACTATAATTACGCTCATGGAAGTTCAGACTTTAACTACAGTATGCTATAGGATGCTCCTATCCCACGTCATCTTTCTGAGAAAGTACTGCCCAATGGCAGAAAGGGACGCATCCGTCAGAACAATAAAACCTTATCAAAGTTTGGATAGTGTAGCACTGGTGCACTGGTCAGCGCCATACAAAGTGTATCAAAAGCACATTGATGACACTATATCCATTTGAACACAGCATACTTCTTTAAAAGCTCAATAGTGGCCCCCCAATACAGTTAATATTAGGGATGAAGCTCCAGTAGTAACTGACCATTCCCAAAAATACCTGTATTTCATATTTACTATGAGGTGTAGTCAAATTTCAGATGCCTCCACCTTAGCCAACAATGGTTTCAGCCCTTTTGAGTCTACCACAAACCCCAAGTATTCTAACTGATCTTTTGATGAAGTTACATTTTCTAGGCTTAATTTTAATGTTCACCTCAGCAAACCTGGCAGAATACTACTTCTAAATGATCGAGGTGCTCTGAAAAGGTTTGAGAGAAAACGTTAATATCATAGAGTTATACAAGGACGCATGACAGCTTCAGGTCACCAAGAATAGTGTCCATGGCTTTGCTGAAACGTAGCTGGGGCGTTACACATCCCTGAGGCATCCACGTCAGTTGAAAAAGGCTTTATAGGTGATTACAGAGCATTTTTCCTGTTCCGCCATGGGTAACTCAATTTGCCAGTAACCGGATATCAAGTATATTGCTGAAAAATAATGGTCTCCCCTAACTGATCCAAAGCATCATTGATCCTTGCAAGGGGTATGAGTCCTTTTTTGTAATACTGTTGAGCTTCTGGTAGTCTATTACTATGCGGTTGGTGCCGCTCTTCATTTTTACAATCAGAATGGCCAAAGCCCACGGACTCTTGGATGGTTCAAGCATCCCTTGCTCCAGCAACTTGTCAATTTCGTTAATGAAAACGTCTTCCATTGCCTTTGATTGGCAGATCGGCCAAGACCTTATTGGGAGATGATCTCCTGTGTCTACTCAATGGACCACCCCCAATCACACCCTAAGTCATGATTGTTGACAGCAAAATTCCCCTTGTACTTCTGAAATAAAGCTATTTCTTGGTCTTTTTGCTCTTCCAATAGTCCTATTAGATTACTCCATGGTACCACCATCAGTAAACTGGCCAGTGGCTTGACTGGTAGGCCAAACACATCCGATGACCCAAATTTATGAACCTGAAGGATCTCTTCTATTGAAATTAAATGTAAATACGCTACTATCTGGTGTCAGCAAATATATATTAGTTCGTCCTGGAGATTTTCTAACAAAACCTTAATCACTCCATGGCCCAGAAGTATTATCCCTGGAGCCACATGCAGCTAAACCGCGTTTAATGATAGAGCCCAACGACTTCCCCATATAGCCCAATAGGCACTTCCACCTCTGACTCAGTGTTCACTAAGACTTGATGTTTAGAAGGAATAGATATGGGCCCTAAAGCTCGAAGAGAAATCCCTTAATATTCATATATCTGCTGGGGAAGGGGCAGAGTCTTGCGCTTTAGTCAGCGATAGTGAACTAGCACCCTATCACTATATGCAAGGTTGATATGGCTCATGTGCACCGGATCTTTTGGTTTTCTACTAGAGGTGAAGTAAATTAGGATCCGCTGTCCCAAAATGGCGAGGGTCTCCTCCATCATATTAATGACAGCCCCAAAATGGTGCAGGAAAGTGGTTCTGATTAACAAGTCGTAGTTTTCATTTGATAACACAATTGCTGGAGCTATGATGACAATGGACCCAAAGCGCAGAGAAAGCGCACTGTAAGCCCTCCTCAGAGATGGTGCTTTCAGCTCCAGCAGTTCCACCCATTCGATGGTCCACATCAGGTTTTAATGTCAACTTCGCCATCAACTTAGTGGAAACTATGTTGACTGGACACCAGTATCTATCATAACATGAACTCTATTTTTCACTACAAAAAAATCACAGTATTTACACTCAGAAAAAGAATAATATTGACTGTTTAATATGTGAACATTTACAGGCTCTCTTTTCCCAAGAAAATTCATTATCCCATCACCAACTTTGGGATATTATTTGACAATAGCATCTACTGAAAGGGTGACGTTTACTCCTTTCAGAGTTGGCACATCCGTGGATGAATCCAGATTATCCAATGAAGCTTGATCAAGCATTTGACAGGCATATGGCTTTAGTTGTTCTGGGGATTCTTCATCCACCGCGGCCTTGGCTTGAGCTTGTGTACCTACGTTTACTCCTCCAACTGGCTGCTGGTATAAAATTCATCATTGTACTGAGTGACTTCTGCAGGATATACTACTAACTATTCATGGACGTTTTGGGTTGGAATTGCGGAGGTAGAGGGTCCCAACTCTACTCTGCTCCATCTTTTATCTGACAGTATTGAACTTGGTGTACATAGTTCACACAGTGGTTATGGCAGATTTTGCCAAGTGACCAGGGCGGCTGCATTAATAGCAGTTAACCCCATACTAGTCACGTCCTTGATTGTCATAAGAGGGTCCAGATAGGAAAGTTTGGGGCCATTTAGCATAGCTAGGCTCAGGTTAGTAAATTGATTGTTGATGTTTGGTATAGTTATGTCCTGGATGGTAGCTAGTTTGCTGACGGTTTTTGTGACCAGCTATTGACGCTGATCAAACTGTTGAGTATAATATAGCCAAGGACAAGGTGCAACGTTATAGTAAGTTCAAGGATTGCTAAATGGAACCAGAGCTGGACGAGAGTATTCTCCTGAATAAGAGGTACAGTAGAGGTGGTAGTCTTCTGTTCCATATTCAACAAAGGAAAGTTAGGGGATATGTGACGCAAAAACTGTAAAATCTTGAGCAGAGGTACGTCGTCATCCACAAGCAGTGAAATGACATTGTGAAGCTCTTGGTATGGCTTCATTGAGGAGGTCATGGCAATGCAAACGTTGGCTTCTGCTAAGTACCCTGCCCCAATCAGCACATGGGCTTTCATTGTGAATCAATCAGCAAAAGCCAGGAGAGTCTTATTTTGGCGGAACCCAATTATTAAGAATTCTGCTTTCCATTGTGACATCTTTGAGGTACCCCCAAACAGGCGAAGCACAGTATCTTATACACTCCTATAGGTAACAGAGCTATATGTTAGGTAACAGGTGACTTGATCGGCACTCCCAACATCTAAGGTGGTTATCAACATTTTAGCCTTCCGTCTATCAGATGCACCTTCTGCTGCAAATTCAAACCATTTGAAGAAACCATGGATAATCCCATTTTGATCAAATGGAAGTAGTTTCTCAATATTAACCTCCTCATCCCGTTTGCAGCTTTTTGGGCCATACTGAGAAATGGGTTGAGATCCAAAAGCAGTTTCCCAATGAGAAGCTGGACCAGCGGAAGTTGGGAATTCCGACGCTTCAGGGGTAGTTTATCCTTCTGCCATTGGCGGCACCACCATTAGTTGAGGGTATTGGCGCTCCAACTCATATTAATATCCAGTACTAACATCCTGGGTGTAGTATCTCCGACCAGCAACATAATCTTCCTCATATGATGTCTCCCTTGATGGTCTTCCTCTTCCCAGTGAGAAGACCAAGAGGCACTGGTCAATTTCCACTCTGCAAACTGCAGACGTTTGGTAGTATCATCCAACCAGTTGGCGAGTATCTTGTTTTGTTTTCACAAGGCTTGCATTTGGCTAAGCGTGCTATCAAGTTGGTGTATGACAGCACTTCGTTCCTGAAAATAATCCTGATTTTTGAGCACTGCGTATAAGGTAATTTGAGTTCCTCATACCCAGCTGGTGCAGTGTTTTGTGAAGATCCTCCAGCAACACAGGCTGTGTAAGACATGGCTGGGGAACTGGAGTTTTGTGGTACTTGATGGTTGATCAATGGGCCACCTGCAATGAGCACCACTATTATAAAATTGGATGGTATTATTAGGATCTGCCATATTGTTTGTACAGTTCAAACCCACCGAGCAACAGAAAGACGATTTAGGGACATCAGTCCTTCGGACACACTTGAAAATTGACTATAATTGGAGCAATTGCCCCAAACAACACTTATTTATTATTATAAATACAGCGACCTTTCGCTGCTCCATTCTTTTTCTACTTATCAACAACAAACTCTCTCATAATCGCCCATCTTGCTTATATGCAAAAGCTTTTGACGATACCACTCTCATGGCTTGGGATACTCTATTCTGCCTATTCTACTTGATTTCAGCTTGTTATTCTATAGCTCTATATCGCCCTAATTGTAAGCAATTTAATTTGTATTCATCAATGTCAACATCAACTTATCGCCTTATTGCCTTATTTGAATGCGATCCAATATAACCAAAATATCTCAATATTGCCTCATCCTGAGGCACTCAAATAATAGTAACTGATATCATTCTCGGCAGACTCTTCCCAATTCAACCTAGATGTCCCAAGATTATCATCCAGAAATATTGGAATCACAACACATATCGTTTCCCTATAGTGAACATTTAAAAATGTCCATGACATAAAAAAGGGCTTGTTAGACGTTGTGATTTGTATATCTGTGTAATACCAACGAAACTATGATGAACCTTCGGGTTTGGACTACTGAGGAGAGCAAAATTGAAGCCCCAATTGAAGAGGCTATGTTGAACTCTATGCAGATTACTACTCTGAGCTCAGCACCTGTGGTGCAGCTTAAACCTGATCTTCCTTTACACAGTAAACCTGAGGTTCTCAAGCCAGTAAATCAGAGTGCATTATTATCCATGGGGCAACGCTCCTGGCCCTCACCTTGCCACCACAATTAACTTGTGCCCTCTAAAAAACCTCTTCAAGTGGTTCAAAAGCCTGCTCCTAATCCTAAACCCCTTTCTCAGGTGACATTCACCCCCAACAACAATGGGTCTAAGGAACAGGTCAATAAAGTTAAGCCATCTGTTTCTTCAAGGCTCACAGCTGCTGATAAACCCAAAGCTTGCGGAGTTAAAGCATCCACCTCTATGATGCCATCTACAGCCACCTCTAATTCAAATCTTATAGCTATGGGGAAAACCAAACCTCTCCTTCAGTAATAGTTGCTCCCAACAACCATGGGCTCAATGAGAAGGCTGCTCAAGCTAAGCCGCCTGCTCTTCCAAGGATCATCGCTGTGGATGGCCCCAGCTACTAAAGTTATGGCCTCCACCTTCAACAGCTCTTCTCATATCCACCTAATGTATGTGGACAACCCTTCAGATGACGAGTCTGAAGGTGGTTATGAGGATATTGGCTATTATGTTATAGGAGCCCCTGTTGAAGTAGGTACACCAGATAGGCTGAACCCTGAAAGAGTATATAAAGCCCTGATTTCTCAAGAAACCTACCTTAATCAAGTGCTGGGGTGCCCTGAGGTTATTGATACCTCTATTGATGCTTACCAGGTTATTGCTTCATTGATCCGATCAATTCACCATGTTCATACTCTACAGTCCATTAAAGATAAATACCCTGAGACAGCAAAAAAAGCTTGCCTCACTCTCCGTCTTAAGGGCGTATTAGCTCTCCCCTAACTTTGGTGGGATAATAACTATGGTAGAAGTTAAAAGTTTTAAAAAGTCCAGGTTAGGGATATCTTGGACACTGGATCTCCTGTGAAAGTTCTATCTTCCCAGCTGATCAAGAAGATAAATCTGGCTCCTGGTCTTGAATGTATGCAGGAGTTTTGGAACAGCGGTTCCCAACAACACAGTGCTATTGGAGCCTACATTTTTGCCTAATCAGATTGGAAAGCTCATTTTGTCAGCTCCCACTGTGGCCTTGTGTAAAACTTATGATATGCTTATTGGCACATGGTTTATGATTGAGTGTGACAGTATAATCAACATGAAACAGGGTTACTTATCTCTACTCGGTTATGAAGTCCTTTTACTCTTTACTAATGAAGAGACCCATAAAAAATACTTCAGCTTAGTTGAATATCCATTCTCTGCTTTACCTTTATTCTACACGACTGCTGAGAGCAACACAAAAAAAATGCCCAAATCAGTGGACGCTTCAGAGGGCATTCCCTTTTATGTTTTAGAGGAAACAATAATCAAGAATGGTGAACGACGGGTGGTCTCTACCAATATTACTTTACAGATCCCCTAAGCCTGCCTGCTGTACATAACAAGCATTGATAAAGTAAGCTCTTTAGAACCCTAGGTATTGCTGGGCTTACTAGACCTCACCTATCAACAAACCATTAACATCCTATTGGGGAACCTTACTAGTAAATCCCCCCATTGTCAAAAAAATCAAGAAATAAGGAAAGGTCTGCTAAATTCCCGCGCTATCAACATTGTCCACTTTATTGGGTTGATGTTAGATATGGGTTTACCCACTGTCATGATTCCAAAATGACTGGACAATAATCATGGGACATCATGGCGGAATCAGCCAAACATAGTATCAGTTACAATCATTTGAGTGCCTTGATAAGAGGCGATATTGGGATATAATAGGTCCTTATTAGATATAATGGGTTTTAATGGATCGCCTTTATATAAGGTGATAAGGTAATAAGGCAATGTCAATATTTGACAAATACAAAGTAAATCGCCTACAATATGGGCAACAGAGGATTAGAGAATATTAAGCCAAATTTGAGGAGAATCAGCGGATTAGAATAGCCCAAGCCATGAGAAGCAGTATCGCCTGAAGCTGCTGTATATAATTGAGATGGGCGATTGAGAGATGTTAGGTTGTTTTTAGCATAGGAGAGATGATACAGCAAAAAGTAGCTGTATTTATAAAAAATAAATAAAAAGACAATTGGGGCAATTGCTCAGATTTTAGGTATATTTTCAAATGTGCCCAAAGGACCAACGATCCCCACATCATCCATCCATTGCTCAGTGGGTTTAACCTGTGCAAATAACCCAAAGGATTCTAACAATACTGTCCGATTTTTACAGTGGTGCTCACTACAGGGGGGCCATTGATCAACCACCTAACACTCCAGAACTCCAGCCACCAGCCATGCCTTACCCAAGCAGTGTTGTTGGGGAGTCTTCACAAAACACTGCGCCAGCTGGATATGAGGAACTCAAAGTTACCTTGGACGCTGTGCTCAAAAACCAATATGAACTTCTTTAAGAATGAGATGCTGTCATGTACCAACTTAGTAGTACATTTAGCCAAATGCAAATCCTGGGGCTACAAAACATTGAGATTGCCAAACAAATTGAATGATACCACCAAGCGGCTGCAGTGTGCAGAGCAAAGATTGACCAATCCTACTTGATCTTCTTGCTGGAACAATGATGACTATCAAGAAGAGGCATCATATGTGGAAGAATATGACGCTGGTTGAAGCTACTACACCCAAGATGGTAGTACCGGATAAGCATATGAGTCAGAATGACACTTCCCTCAGGTAATGGCGGTACCACCCACAGCATAAGGTCATGCTACCCCTGAAGTGGCAGATATCCCAACTTCCACTTTCAGCTCCTCATCGAGAATCCACTTTTGGATCTTGGTCCATTCCTCAGTATGGCCCAAAACCCCATGAATGGGATAAAGAAGTTAATATCAAAAAATTACCTCCAATTGACCACAATGGGAACATTCATGGGTTCTTCAATTGAGTTTGCAGCGTTAGAGCCTCTGATAGATGGAAGGCTAAGTTGTTAATATCTGCCTTAGATGTAGGAAGCGCCAATCAGGTCACCTGTTACCTCCCAAGTAGTTCTGTCACCTATAAGGATGTAAAGGACACAGTACTCCACTTGTTTGGGGGAAACTTAAAAATGTTGCAGCAAAAAGTGGAAATCTTAACAATTGATTTCTGTCAAAATGAGCTCTCCTAGAGCTCGCTGATTAATTCACAACTGAAGCCCATGTAAAGATTGGAGATGGGTACTTAGCGGAAGTTGACATGTGCATTGCCATGTCCTCTGTGGTGAAGCCATATCATGAACTTTCTAATGTTATTTTGCTGCTTCTGGATGATGATGTACCTCTGCTTAAGATTGTACAGTTTTTGCATCATGTATCCCCTAACTTTTTGCTTCTGAATATGGAATGTAAGACTACCGCTATAACTGCACCCTTTACACAGGAGAATACTATCATCCACCTTCAACTCCAATTAGTAATCCTCGGACTTTCTATAACTCTGCGCCTCATCCTCGGTTTATTTATACTTAACAGTTTGATCAGCGTCAATGGGTTGGCCATGAAAACAGTCAGCAACCCAGTTATTGACCCAGACCTAACTATGCCGACCATCAACAATCAGCTTACCAACCTGAGGCTGGTTACACAGAACGACCCCAAACTTTCCAGTTTGGACCTGCTTATGATAATCAATGACGTGGTTCTTATGGGGTTAACTGCTATGAATGCGGTCACCCTGGTCATTTGGCAAAATTCTGCCATAACCGCCATGTGAACTATGTACACCAAGGTCAATACTATAAGGGAAAGATGGAGCGGAGTAGAGATGGGACCCTCTACCTCTGTGATACCCACTCAAAACATCCATGAATCAATAGTAGTATACCCTGCAAAAGTCCCTCAGTATGATGATGGAATTTTATATCAGCAGCCAGTTGGAGGAGTAAATGTAGTAACCTGAGCTCAAGCCAAGGCGGCAGCAGAGAAGAGTCCCCTGAACAACCAAAGCCAAATGCCTGTCAAATGCTTGATCAAGCTTCCTCGGACCAACTTGATTCTGCTGCAGATGCGCCAACTCTGAAAGGAGTGAACATCGCCAATCTGGTAGATGCCATTGTCAGAGAATACCCCAAGTCGGTGAGGAGATAATTAATTTTCTTAGGAAAAGAGAGCCTGTAAATGTTCACACACTAAACAGTCAATATTCTTCTTATTCTGGGTGTACACACTTTGATATTTTTTTAGTAAAAAATAGAGTTTGCGCTATAATAGATACTGGTGCTCCAGTCAACATAGTGTCCACTAAATTAATGGCAAAGTTGACGTTGAAGCCTGCTGTGGACCATCGAATGATTTATGGAACTGCTATAGCTGTAAGCACTGTCTCTGAGGGGGCTTATAGTGCGCTACCTCTGCGCTTTAGGTCCATTGTCATTGTATCCCTGGCAATTGTGAAACTGAATGAAAACAACATTTCAATTGGGACCGCTTTCCTGCTTTATTTTGGTGTTGTCATTGATATGACAGAGGAGACCCTCGCCATTCTGGGTCAGCGGATCCTAATTTACTTCACCTCTAGTGGAATACCAAAGGATCAGGTGCATACAAGCCATATCAACCTTGCCTATAGTGATGGGGTGTGGCCAGTTTGCTACCATCAAATAAAGCGCAAGACTCTGCCCCTTACCCAGCAAATATATGATTATCAAGTGATACCTCTTCGAGCGGCAGGGCCCATATCTATCCCTTCTGGCCATCAAGTCTTAGTGAACACTGAGTTAGACGTGGAAGTTCCGAGTTGGTTATATGGGAAGTCATTGGGCTCTATCATCAAACACAGTTTGAGTTGCACGCGGCTCCAGGAATTATACTCTGGGACATGGGGAATTTAAGGTTTTGTTAGCAAACCTTCAGAGTGAACCAATGCAAATCCGCCGCCACCAAACTATAGCATAACTACATCTGATTCCCATAGACAAGGTCCATCAGGTTCATGATTTTAGATCATTGGATGAATTTGGTTTACCAGCTGAGACATCAGCTGATGTACTAATGGTGGCACCGTGGAGTAATTTAATGGGATTTTGGAAGAACAAAAAGACAATGCAATAGCTTTGTTTAAAAAGTATAAGGGGATTTTTGCTGTTGATGATCACAATTTAGGGTGTGCTTAGGGGGTGGTCCATCGAGTAGATACTTGAAAACATCCTCTTATAAGGTCTCAGCTGATCTGCCATTTGCGGGCAGCAGAAGACGTGGTTACTTAGGAAATTGACCAGTTGTTAGAGCAAGGGATGCTCGAATTGTCCAAAAGCCTATGGGCTTCACCTGTTCTAATTGTAAAAAAGAAGGATGGCACCAACTATGTAGTAATTGACTACCGGAAGCTCAAAAGTATTACAAAAAAGGACTCATATCCCTTGATCAGAATTGATGATGCTCTGGACCAATTAGGGGGAGCCCATTACTTTTCTGTGATGGACTTGATATCAAGTTACTGGCAATTTGACTTACCCTTTGCAGAACAGGAAAAATGCGCTGTAATCACCTCTAAAGGCCTTTTTCAACTGATGTGGATGCCTCAAGGGCTGTGCAACGCCCCAGCTAATTTCAGCGAGCCATGGACACTATTCTTGGCGACCTGAAATGTGTCATGAATCCTAGTATACCACAACAATATTAATGTTTTCTCGAGAACCTTTTCAGAGCTCCTCAACCACCTCGAAGCAGTATTATGCCAGCTGGCTGAGGCAAAAATTAAAATCAAACCTCAAAAATGTAACTTCTTCAAAGATCAGTTGGAATACCTGGGGTTTGTGGTAGACTCAAAAGGGCTGCAACCACAACTGGCTAAGGTGGAGGCCATCAGCAAAATGACTACTACCAATAGTGAGTGTGAGATATAGGTATTTTTGGGAATGGTTGGTTACTACTGGCACTTTATCTCTAATCTTAGCTGTAATGGCGGGCCACTATTCGAGTTGTTAAAAAACGCTGTGTATAAATGGACTTTGTCATCAATCTGCTTTTGATACACTCCGTACAGCATTGATCAGTGCACCGGTGTTGCATATCCAAACTTTGATTGGGAGTTTATCATTCAGATGGATGAGTCCCTCTCCGCTGTTGGGGCAGTACTTTATTAGAAAGACAACGAGGGAGAGGAACATCCTGTTGTGTTCTGAAGTCAAAGTCTGAACTGTCATGAGCGTAAGTATAATGTGACTGAGCATAAGTGCTTAGCAATGATCTACGCATATAAAAAATTTCAAGTCTATCTGCATGGGGTAAAGCTTAAGGTTGTAACAGATCACGCATCATTACTCTGGTTGCAGAACCTCAAAGAACCTGAAGGACAGTTGGCTTGATGGGCTCTTAAGTTACAGGCTTATGTTTTTGAGATTCTCCATCAGCCTGGAGTGAATCATCAGAACGCTGACAGTTCATCTCAATTACTGACTATTGTGGTGACAGAAGACCTTAGAGATGTGATGTATGATAAGATGCTAAGCGGAAAATATGACGAAAAACCACCCCAAGTAATCAAAGTGCTAACTGAAATGCGCACTAATACCTTCCAATGGAATGGAGAACTGTACAAAAAAATCAGTGATTCTACGGTGAATTTTCCATGCCCCTCATCATGACTGGGAATTATTATGAGCGCGCACATGGCAGTCAGGCATGGTGGTGTGCATAAGACTATAAAGTTACGCTACCAGTACTATTGGGAAAGTATGAGTTTTGATGTACTTAAAACTATTTCCTGTTTCTATCAGTGTCAAGTGGAGAAGCCATTTAGCCATATGATGTCATATCGGTTAGTGAAACCACATTTTGCTTGGCACAAAGTTTCCCTCAATGTCGTTGAGCCCTTGCCAACAGGAGCCAACCATTGTAAGTATACTCTTTGGCTATTGACCACTTGACATGGGGGTTGAAGCAACCGCAATACAAGACTGGGGAGCAGTTACAGTGGCCAGATTCGTGATGGAATGCATTATTCATCGTCACAGCTGTCCTCAGTTTATTCTCACTGATAATGGAACCAACTTCACCTCGCACATCCTCCCCAAGCTGAACGAGCTTATGAGAATCCACGGGATTCTGATGACCCCATACCAACCCTAGTCCAACGGAATGGTTAAACAGGTGAATGGAACTCTGGTGGACATGCTACAAAAATTTAATAATGGATTGAACTTCTGATTGGAGCTCTCTCCTTTCCACTGCCAAGTTCGCTTATAACATTAGTTACCATTATGCTAGGGGAAGAGTCCCTTCCAATTACTATATAGCTGACATCTGGCCCTTCCGGTGTTGCTTTATGTGTGTGTAGAAGACACTGGAAGACTGGAACCAACCGCTATTTGACTAACCTTGTGAACATTATGACCAAATTGCAAACCAAAGCATATTCCTTCAGCTTAGCTAAGAAGATCAAGAATCAGGCCGCTGATTAGGCACGTTGTAGTGGGTTGGGGCATTTAAGGAAGGCAATATGGTTCTCTTTCATGACCAACATGGATTCAGGTAGAAACACAAGCTGGCCAGTATTTGGATTGGTCCGTTTGAAGTAATAGAGAAAACTGGAGTCGATACATATACCATCAAGGATCCTACATGTGGTCAGATCATTAACCAAGTACACGCGAAGCTCCTCTGACCTTACAAACAATAGGATCTTATTGTCCAGTCAAAGAGGGGGTAATGTCACAGTTCCAATATGACTGGACGATAATCATGGGACAGCAAGGTGGGATCCGCCAAACATAATATCAGTTACGATTATTTGAGTGCCTTGAGATGAGGTGGTATAGGGTTATAACAGGTCTTTAGTGGAGTTAATGGGGTTCATTGGATCGCCTCTATATAAGGCGATAAGGCAATAAGGCGATGTTGATATTTGACAAATATGAAGTAAATCGCCTACAATATGGGCAACAGAGGATTAGAGAATATTAAGCTAAATTTGAGGAGAATCAGCGGAATAGAATAGCCCAAGCCATGAGAAGCAGTATCACCTTAAGCCACTGAATATAAGTGAGATGGGCGATTGAGAGATGTTAGGTTGTTTTTAGCATAGGAGAGATGAGACAGCAAAAAGTAGCTGTATTTATAAAAAATAAATAAAGAGACAATTGGGGCAATTGCTCAGATTTTAGGTATATTTTAAGCGTGTCCAAAGGACCAACGATCCCCATATCATCCATCCATTGCTTAGTGGGTTCGACCTGTGTAAAAAATCTGATGGATTCTAACAATACATATGAAATTATAACACTTACTTATCAGATGGTGTGTACTCTGCCTTACGTCCACATCTCAGATGAACTAACCCCAGATGAGCTTAAACAAGTTTATTCTCTATTGAATACAAATAGTGATATTTTATCTCAGACTGACACAGATTAAGGGCATATGAAGGGGTGGAGCCACTCCATCAACGTTAGTGATGCCCAAACTTTTTGATCTAAACCTTACCGTAAGCCTAAGGTTGAAGAGCAACAAATGAGGGTTGAACATAAAAAGCTGTTGGACGCTGGGTTGGTAGTACCATCCCAAAGCCCATGAGAGTCTTCTCTCTTGTTAATCAAAAAGCTAATGGAGGTCATCAGGTAGTGATGGACTACCATAAACTAAATATTCTCACTAAAAAAGACATATATCCTATCTTCTGCATAGATGGTGCCCAAGCAATACTCTCCAGCTCAAAATACTTCTCAGCCATGGACCTGGACAGCTGATATTGGAAAATGGACCTCTCTCCCCAAAGATCAGAAGAAATGCACTCTTATTTGCAGTGAAGGCTTATTACAGCCTATCCGCTTTCCCCAGGGCTTTGCAATGCGCCAACATCCTTCCAACATGCAATAAATTACATTCTGCGGGATCTCAAGCTAAGCTGTGTGATTGTTTAGCTTGATGCCATCACCAGGTTTCTGCAACGTTCACTGGTCATCTCACACATTTAAAAGAAGTCTTTCAAAGCCTGCGGCTTCTAATATCCATTTAAAACCATCAAAATAATCCTTCTTCCAAAAGAAGCTAGATTTCCTTAGACATTCTATATCCCAAGAAGGGATACAGCCTTTACAAGATTAGGTCGAGGCTATCTCTAAAATGACTGCCCCTACAAACCTTTGGGACATTAAGTTATTTCTGGGTATGATGGAGTATTACCATCAGTTCATCCCCAAGTTTGCTCAGATCAGTGAGCCTCTCGTTTGACTATTTGTTAAAAACACACCTTTTTATTGGGTACAAAAAATCAGCTGCTTTTGAAACGCTGAAGCAAATGTTACAACAACGACCTATCCTATGGCACATGTATTATAATAAACCTTTTATCTTGTTTACTGATGCCTCAGATTATGCTATTGGGGCCATCTTAGCCCAACTGGATGAAAATGGTGTGGATCATCCTGTATCCTATTTCAGTAAAATGCTATCAAAGGCAGAACGCAACTTTAGCGTCACAGAGAAGGAGTGACTTTCTGTTTTGTAAGTTGTAAAACATTACTGTTCTTTCTTGTATGGCACTACCTTCACGGTAGTTACAGACCACGCTTCCATGAAATGATTAGATAATGTGAAGGATTGTACTGGGAGATTAGCACAATGGCTTTAAAGATCCAGCATTATGACATTAGGATTGAACACCGTTTTGGAACCTGACACATGAATGTTTATGGGTTAGCTCGTCTGCCCATTTTGCATTTTGATAATAGTAAGGCGGAGATAACATGATCTCTGACCCCCGATGACTGGGTGGATGAGGATGAGCCTGTCCAGAAGATGTTAGCCCGAAGCTCCCACAACACCAAAGTGGATAATGGGAAGTTGTATAAGCAGGTGGGGGTAAAGTGGTTGCCTTACCTCCAGCCCTCAGAATGTATACCTGCTATCTTGGAAGCTCACTCTACCATAGGTCATAGGGGAGCGAAGAAAACCTATGAGTAGATTAGAGAACAGTACCATTGGGAAGAAATCATACAAACTGTTGTCAAAGTCTTGGATGCCTGCCTCACGTGTAAGAATCAATTCAGTTTAAGACTAGATATCTATATCAAACAACTATCTCTCAATAACCAATCCACACCATCAGCCTAGACATAGTAGGTCCCATCTTACAGGCTACTGATGGAAACAAATTTATCATAGTAGGCATTGATCACTATAATAAGTGGGCTGAAGCCTTGGCACTCCCTACCAAATGGCCAAGGCCTCACAACGTTCCTACATCAAAATATTTTACTTGCCATGGATGCCCTCAAGTACTACTCTGTGATAATGGTAAAAACTTTACTTCAAGAGTAGTCAAAATCCTGGCCATGTCCATGGTGACCCAACAACTCTTCTCAGTCCTATATAATTCCTCTACCTATGGGACTATGGAGAGAGTAAATGGAAGCTTGGTCTCTATCCTGCGTAAAATGGCATTCTCTGATCCACTTCAATGGGATTAATTCCTTTCCAGTGCTCTTATGGCATATTTATTAGTTATCACCGGATCCTGAAAATGTCCCCATTCCATGTTTTGTATGGGCGGGAACCAGGGATACCCGCCCTTTTAGCTAAAGAGGTTTTCTCCTCTCAAGTTGAGAAACCTGAAAAAGCGATGAGAAGATTGGCTCAACGTATCATTTAGCTTCAATATGAGGCTATGATAAACTTTGCTAAAACGGTTACAAAAGAGGGACAAGCGGCAATTGAGTTTCAGGCTCCCCAACCTACCTTCAAAGTGTCTGACTTGTTCCATTATTACCATAAACGCATCAAACCCAGAAGTAGCAAGCTTGGATGTATTTGGGAGGGTCCCTTCGCTGTCACCTTCAAAAGAAGTGATGAGTATTCTATAAAATCTTTGGCTACCAGTCTCACCATAAATTGGGTACATGGCCGCTTCTTAAGGCACTATTTACCCCAACATTCTTGAGGGGGTGATGTCAAGCATTTTCCCTAATGGCTCCAAGAAAAGAATTTTGTGGGTCGAAATGGGCAAACGTGGGGAAATTTCAGACATTTATGAGGTTCTTATGATAGTAAATATGATTTAGATGATACAAATGAATTTATTAGAAAAAAGACCCTGGCCAATTCTCGGTGGAATCCCAAAAATTGAGGTAACACTATTATAATACTAGATGGGAAATTAGCATAAAGTCAGGCAGTCAAATTACCTCTACCATGTGATGGAATTTGGGGATTCCATTTGCAGTTTCTCCCCTGCCACGTCCAATTCCCATAACCACCTAAGTGGGACCACCCCCTTTTATAGGCTTGGCAAAGGTCCCCCAAGGCGAAATAATTTTAGCTAATGGGGATTGGTTAAAATAAATTAACTCCTTACCCCATGGGTATGTATTACTTACCACTAATTCCCCATCAATCATTCAGCTAAATAGAAGTGAGTTTTCTGAGCTTCAATAGGCTGAAATTTCATATTTCCTTATTTGGACTGCAACAAGCTTTCCCAAACTTACCAATGAATTCCCTTTGACTCTCCATACCATTTTAAATAATGAATGGTTGGATATCAAGAGGGTTTATTTTTTCCTTATCCCTGCAACACTTGATAAAACTATAAAAAACCCTAAGACTTTCTAATTCTTAGTGTCTATTTAAATTATTAAATTAAGTGGTTCTAATACCCTTATTTGTCAGTATTTAGGTTTTAATGCACCCAAGTGAGCTTCTCATCACCTAAATTTAACAACCTACAAAATTATTTATATACAGTAAAGCCCCAATTTTTCGTGTAATTGGGTGAGAAGGGTACCATGGATAGTGAAAATTGCAGATAAACCAAAAAAAATAAAATGAGGTGTAAATATAAAAAAATTATCATAAACACTATGCTTTATTGTACAAAATGTAATATTCTAAAAACTTTAAAATATGTATAGTACAGCAAAAACTTTTACTCTACAAAAAATCACTAACATAAAGAACAGTAAATAAAAAACAATACTGTACTGTTAACAAAAAAGTGTTCAGTTATGTATTTTTGAAATTCAGTCACTCATTTCTGCTCCTTGCTAAAAAAATACCTTTTCTTTATTCTAGATTGTACTTTCCTTGTCATGAAATTTATGCCAGATCTGCATTGTCAACTTGTTCCTTTAAATATTGAAGTCATTTAATTATGTGCTGCAAAGTAGTTTCATGTGTCATCCACGCAGGCTCATTGTCTTCATTTTCACTTTGTTCTTATTCATTCTCATTCACTCCCAGTGCTTTATTTGTTATCTTTATATCATTCAGTCATTTAAACTTTGGCTCACATGCATCTATTCCAGCCACTATTCTATGTTCTCTTTGTCAACATTATCACTTCTCAGAATGTATGTCACTAAATCAACAAGTGTAGTGGCCAGCATGAATTCATTCTTTTCTCCAAAAATGTTATGGTTGACATTTGTTTTGAACTTGGAAAGAGTTTTCTCCATTATTTAATTATGGTTGAAGGTTTGATGTAATCCCATGCAGACACAATATTGAAAATGCTATCCAAAATAATATACTTCTTCTAAAATTCTTTGAGATATTAGCCTTCTTCAATATTGACAGTAGCAACTTTGTTCTGTATGTTCATTTCATGGTTGCAAAGACTCCCTATCCATAGGTTGTATCAATGCAGTAACATTTGAGGGCAGAAACTTTGCAAAGATTTTCCCATCAGATGATTTAAACGCACATGTAGCTGGGTGTGAAGGCGCATTTCCAATTAACAAAACAGCCTTCTTTTGCAAATTTTTGAGTCAAGATTTTTACATACTTGAGGCAAAAAAGTTTTTTCTAACCATTTTTTTAAAAAATCTGCTGGTTCATCCAACCTTTTTTAGTTGAAATAATCAACTGGTAAATTTTATCTCTTGTACTCTTAAGAGACCTTAGTTTCCTATATTTACTGTTCTAATAAGCTTAAGTTTGTTACTACACACAGCGTTGCTGCTTGGCAAGATTGTAATTATTACTTTGATACTTTTGTGACTTCTGCTTGATGTTCACTTTCAAATGATAAAGTATGAATTATAAGACACTTACAAATAAACCCTGACTTATCAGAGTAATAAATTTGTTCATATAACAGATCTTCAGACAACACAAACTCTTCAAAATCACGTTGAAAATCATCAGCTGCTTGTTGATCACCACTCAGCTTCTCTCCGTGTAGACCAATCTCTCTAATTCCATGACGTTTCTTAAAACGATGTAACCAACCGGACGACGCATCAAAATTTCCTTCCAGGCCTAACAAATCAAAAAAGATTTTTGCTTTAGCTGCAATGGTAGGACCAGACACGGGGGTGCCCTCACTTCGCACCTGAGCTAACCATTCCGCTAATGCTGATTCAAGTTCATTATAAATAGATTTCTTTATATTTTTCATTTTTTTCATCCCAGAAGCACTGTATGACACTGATGCAAAGGCTAAAGTTTGTCTTATTACTTTAAAATGTCTCACACTGTTGTTTCCTAATCTCATAAGTAAACAAATCTGCTTTCATGAAACATAATTTTTATTTTAGTAAACCAATTAAAATTTTTGTGCAATTTTTCATACAGCCTTCTTTCATTTTTTAGAAATTATTATTTCAGGAACTAGAATCTGATCACAAATGATCAGTATGAATGCTTACTTACAACTGAAACTAATTGCAGACTGAGAGAATATGTATGTAGTGGGAGAAGGTTAGTGAACTTGGTCAAAACAAAAGAGCAAGAGCCAAAACAAAACTCTGAGAAGGATTATAGGATTACAATGCACAACAAATCTGTCAAAAATTTTGACCTTTGCACTGTAATGCTTTTTGTATTTTCCCTGTTATTGGCTTGGAATAAAATTAGGTTTTTAGAGGTTTATTGATAAAAGAAATTTTGTGGTAATCTCAGATATTTAGGGTTTTACTGTATTGTAATTATACCTCAAACTGCCATATTAGTGCGTAGTTTAATCTAGTATGAATGGTTAAGCTTTTAATAATTTATCGACCTATCCCAGATATATTTATTTACCAAACTCCACTCCAAAATCTATAAATCAAGTTTTACCTTGGTTTAAAAAGCTTAAGTGCATGATATATATCTTATGGCTGGGCATCATTTACAAATTTCTTGACCATTTCATTTATCATCCTGCTGTGATGTCATAATTGTATCTTATAAATAAACATTTATAACAAAGATGACCGGGATAGTTAGGCTACTTAAGTTATTGGTTGAAATTGTCAAATTAAAACTGTGAGTGGACAGCAGGCAGTATAGATGATAAAATATGGATTCAAAATTTTATATGGCTTTTTAAATCAGGTAGCGTTTTGTGATGGTTTAAAAAACCTAATGATAAATAAAATCAATGTATATATAAGTATATTTGTTCAACATCTCATCTTAAATTACATAATCAATTCCAACAAAACTTGGTACAAATATCCTATAAAAAGGAAATGAATATGAACAGGATTAACTAAAAGCATAGTAAAATAACTTTGTCATATATAAGAGAAAAAAATTTTATTTATTTATAATGAGAATTAGTTATCATTTATTGTGAAAGGTTTGTTGTTATTTTATTAATTTTGATCTGATCAACGGTTTTGGCTAAAAGGTTTTCAGAATAAATTGAGTTGGTTTGATTGGTTCAATGGTACCATTTTTTAAATTTGATATATGACCATTAATTCAGAGGTATTGTTTTGTAATTTGCCAACCTTGCAACAGGGCTATTAGCAGGGCCACATGCATCCATGTTGGGTTTTTGACCACATTTCCAGCCATCTAGATTACATGGGTCACTAGGGGATAATTCCCTATGGCAAGAGAAATAGATATCAGTTGACCCCAATTTTGGTCTAATAATGTTTGAAGGATTTTAGGTAATTTTCCAGGATCAGATCCACCGGGGATCAATCCAGGTTAATTCTTAAGATTTCATCATCCAGAGTTGCCAATGAAATAGGGGTATATGATAGTTGATCAGTGATTAACTATTAGGTGTACCAATTAGGATTGGTCAGGTTTAATCACCAACCAAATTGGGAATTTAAGGAGCAAGTTGCGAGGCAAGTGATGCCGCCTGCAACTAGCAGATTGATCATTTGGTTTGTGACCTGCCATTATGGATAAAAAGTCCCATTACTTAAGTAGGAAGCTCTCCAATTAAGGGGTGGTTCACTGAGATCAAGTGTTTATTATTAGGGACAAGTCTTATGACTCTGCACGTTTTAGGTCTCAAGGATGTTTGATGAAGGAATACTAACCGGATGTAAAAGATTATCATTAGTGAGATGACTAAGAAAAATTATGGCAACAGCTGCTGTGTTATGGTTAAGGCGCCAACAAAGGGTTGGGCGCCAAATTCTCTCTATATATTCCCCTGATAATTCACAATAAAAAAGTAGAAAATAGCAGAAATTATTATTAATTTTAGTTCTATTCATCTTCAGGAAATTATTGCCAGTGTGCTTTAATTGGGGAGATTTTAGTAGGATTAAGAGTAATGATCAAGGATCCTTAGAAGAGAAGCTGAACATAGATGGGAACTGCTATAGACTCTGCGAGACCAGAGATAAGGTTGTAAACTAGGGATCTGATTTTGGTTCAAGTTGTGCGGATAAGGGTATAGATCCCTACTGAAGACATTAATAGTCTTTTTAGGAGAAATACAGGTCAAGCGTTATACCAGAATTGTTATCTATTCAACTATGGATAATAGTCTTCAACTATTATCAACCAACTATAATATGTTATCAAACAATGTGAATCGTGCACAAATTGAACCTTTGCAGTTATCAATGTAGAGGTTATCAGTCTCAAACAATCAGCAAAAACCCTTAAATTTTAACAATCCAGCTAGTCCACCAATTGTTGATTGGATAGGTTTACTCTTGTTTTAAATTTATTATTGATGTCATATTGACAGGCGCCCAGTTTTGCTACAATTCAAGTTTTGATTGGTCAGGAACTCTAAGTTGACTGAATTTTTTTTAATTAATATATATGGGTTTGCAGGATCAAATTAAGTTGTGGTAGATCTACATTCATTAAATAAAGCATATTTATTCCAAATCTGTGAAGTCAATTTACCCATATCTTTGAAAAATTGGTGGAAGAATTAATTAATTTAATTTTAATTAGATATGACATATTCTGATTGGCTTTGTTAATGATTATGACTCACTAATTAAGTCATAAAGATAAAACTTCAATTCTCTCCATTTGGAAGATTCTTCACAATATGATTGGTCCACCAAGCCATGTTTTTGAGAGTTATATGACAAAAAGCAATGAAAAAACAGCAAAACAATAAGTGAAATGGTTATGGAAGTATGAACAATTTTGAACAACGTCTAGCCATGAGAAAATCATATTCATGCGTTTAAGCTTTTTACCATAAGGCAAAATTTTTGAATCACTGTTATCTATCTAGTTTATTTTATTACACAACTTTATATTAAAACTTATTAATGGCCATCTAAAAACTTCAATATATCTATTTAGTTACATCGATGAATCCCCCCTCAGGTTGGGACCATCCAGTACTAAAAAATATATCTATTTAGTTGTTTGATTGGCTTTATTACACACCAAAATTACTGAAGTAAACTATAATAATCTTAAATGTCACACTAAAATAATTTACCATTGCCCATTTTTTGAACATAGCCCAACCATATGACATATTCATGTCAATATATATTATTTGTTCAATAGATTTTATCTGTCAATTTATGCTATATTAACTGATTGACATCTACAGTACGTCATTTTAGATTTATTTGTTTTTAAATTAGCCCAATTAGACACAAAACTTAATAGTTACATCTTTGACATTTTAAACTCACTACACTATAATAACTTACCATTGCACATATTTTGAATATACCACAGTCAAAGGATATATCATGTCATATATTTTAAATTTTTTAAGGAATGATGACCATGAGATGACACTTCCAATATGTAATAATAAACAAGCACTAATAAAACTAGGGCACCTTCAGAGAAGCTAATTCTGTCTCCTGTTTCAGCAGGAACACTAATTAAATGAAGAGGGGTATTATGAGTAGAGGCTTGCGCCACTATTGAGCACGGATGTAAGAAGAAATCTGTAGTGAAAAACCATATTGGGAACCAGGATGAGACCAACTGTCATTGATGAAATGGTAGATATCCAAACAACCATGCGTGGAAGTGTACCATAAGGTGTGACTGGAATTGGGATACAGCTTCCTGGAGGGTGGGAGTATAGCCTGGAATGGCATCCAGAACAACCTTGTGGAAAGTCCACATAGCTATTGCCACCACTAAGGCTTGGAAGGAGGGTCTTATAGGTAAATTATAGTTCAAGGCAAATATGTTCCTAGATAGGCTAAAGGTCTGTATTTGCTCCTGGCAAAACAGCCTCTGAATCTCATGCCATATAGCATTTGAAGGAGGCACTCTTCCAGGCGGTAGACCAACGTCCTATAATGGTCACACACAGCACACAAGGGGTGTGATGCGTTGGATCTCTCTGCAGTATGGTATACCCATTTCAAGCAGCGCCACACATAGGAACATACTTTTGGCTGTAGAGGAGGGTGATGGGTGTATTTCCAGATGTCGTTGTAGTTTTTAGGGGGTGTAGGATGTTCATCATATCCAGATATTCCACTCTGGCCATGGTAAGGGACCTCTTGGGTACCAAATTGTTCAGAACAGCTTTCCCATGAACTTCCTATATGAGTTGGGGAGTAGGATGACTCCTCTGCGGGGTGTACCCACTGATACTGATCCTCCATTCTGCACTCCTCATATTAAAAAGAATCCTTTTAGAGTGGGCGGTGGTCCCATGCAGGCCTGCTGCAGATGGGTGAGTAGCCAAATATCTGAGAAGATAGTTGGAGTTAGTGGGGTTAAGAAGGCCAA
>JAKSZP010017662.1:0-54097 GCA_022478985.1 Massospora cicadina
CAATTGCATCATTGAGAGGGAGCATTTGGGTAAGCAACAGAGGTTGAGCTTTAATATAGAAGCGCTCAACAAAAGAGGTAATTGATTCTCCCCCTGAAAACTAAGGCACATCAAGGCCTGTTTTTGCCGTTGCAAATTCTGCTTAGAGCCAAATTCATCAAGAAGCGCTTTTTTAACCTCCGCTTAAGTGCTGAGGTTGACCATGGTGGGACCATTATTTCTTGAGCTGAACGAATTTAAGCAGAGAAAAATGTTCAGGATTTTTTGTTGGTCAGTTGCTCCTTCCATTGCAGATTCATAAACATAGAAGAAGGAGGAAATACTGCCCTTACCAAGTGTGAACTTGTCTCAAAGAGGGGGTTTTCTGTATAACTGCCACTGAGATGGGTGCTGCTTTAGCCATTTAAGGAGATACAAAGCACTGGCTAACTGTTGTTCCATAAAGTGCTAGCCAAGGGTTAATGTCAGCGGAAAGGCTATAAGAGTTACTACCCCCAACAGCCTTCATATCATCACGTTTTTGTGCTGTACAGGCTCCCATGTAGTGAGCACCACTTGTTTAATTTTGGGCTTAAAAAAGGCTCGCTGGTGCTGGTAGCCTCAAATCCAACAATATAAATGAGGAGCTTTTTCTCACCAGTTATATGAATTTAAAGAAAATAAGTATATACTAAAGTAATTTTGGTTTCATGGTTTTTTATTATGTGTTGCGTGGGGGTAAAAAAGAGAATCCTATATAATAAAGTGATAATAATTTATAAAGTGTCAAGGCTTGACGTTAGAATAGTTTGAGAAATTCCAAATTAGGGAAAATGTGATTTTAGCCTATCAAAACTCAAAAAACTTGCTTCTCTTAGAAGGAAAAATGAATGGGGAATTAGGATTAGCTAATATGTACCCATAGGGTAATGATTTGAAAAACTTTAACTAATCCCCATTTGATAAAATATTTCACCTTGAGGGACCCCCGTCACGCCTATAAAAGGGGGTGGTCCCCACGTAGGTGTTGGAACATACCTGGTCATGGCTGGGGAGGCACCATCCGATGGATGACCCATGGTACACTTTGTGGTCAGAGTAATGCAACTGCTGTATATTGGTTTAGTTGCCCTTAGATTATTCAAAATCATGTTACCCAACTTGTGGGGTTTCACTAATAATCAGCCAGGATCTTTTTGGTTGATAAAATCATCATATAACTTTATATTGGTAACATTAATATTGGGGACTTGTAAATGTCCGACATTTCCCCTTATTGGCTGAGTTTTACCCAAAACATTCTTATCATGAAGCCTGGAGGGCAAATGTCCAACTGTCACCACCATTTAAAGATTTACTCATCAAGGATTTAGAAGAGAAATGAGGGAATTAAAGGTTCAAAAAACATAACAAAGGCAAAAAAACATTCTGAGCTAAGTTATGATGCTACATCAGGTCTTAATTAAGCAGCTCATGAGGAGGGAGGGGCTGGGAGGTTTAAAAGGTCTCAATATTAGTGGCTGCATACCTTGATAACACTGGCCATGGGAAAGACTCCCCGGATAAGATGATAGTTCTTATTAAAGATAGGGCTTGATATTCCCAGTTATTAGAGGCTATCATGATTGCTAGATTGAATTACTAATGACCTAGAAAGGTAAGTGTAGGACTCCAAATGAGGGGACATGTCCAGGAGATAATTAAGGTCATTATTGTAAGTATGTGTATGTTTCAATTAAGCTGAGGCCTATGACACCTAAACAGAGCATGTGGTGTTAAAAAATTTAATTTTAGACAGGATAAGTTCTAAAATTTAAATTTGTAGATTTTCCAACTGACTAGCAATTTGACCACTGGTCAGTAAACCCTTTCTAAATTAAGGCGGCAAAACAAGATTAGTTCATTACCATTATGGGTTACTGTTTGCTGGAAAAAAGGATAACAATATATTATAAATTAAGATGATTGTAAACAGTTCAAAAAGTTGATTTCTGAGCCATAACAATCCAGGCAGAAAAATGGAGGGGAATTATGAGCTTCAAACTGCAGCAGATTAATATGATTGGGTACAGTATGAAAGCAATAAGCAATTAAATTTTGTAGTGGGGTTAAAAATAGTTTTTAATTGAGACTCATATTGATGTTTTGTTTATTATTTTTACCAGTCTTACACCATTCTGGAGTGTACAAGAAGTTGAGAGAGAAGAGTTTTAAGCATTTTAGGATCTTTGTTAGGTGGAGGTTAGGGACTGGTTGAGCGTGTGTGAAGGGCAATTATGTCCCCATGCAACTGGTTCTAAAGTTAGAAGATCTCCTGGTAGACAAGAAAGATCTTCTAGAGGATTTTTCAAATTTGAAAACAGGTTGGCATAGGGCATGGTGACCTTAGCTCTCACATAAGGAGGGCACAAACCTAGCAGACATCCTTAAAAATGGGTGAGATCTCTATCATTGCAAAGGTGGGTGTTGGGGCTGAAGATCATTTTCTTTTGAAAAGGTAAAAAGCATTCCAGCCTTTTGGAACTACATTAAACTTACTTTTTGTTTTGCAATACTGGATGGATGCAAAAACAGTCACTGACATTTTCATTCAAAAGTGGATTCCAGGGCTTATCAGAAGTATCCTATCATATCAGAATTTTCAAATGAAAAAACAATAAATCTAGACAGGTTTTGAAAAAATCATGTAATTTTTTCAGGTATGACCACGTTTTTTGGCCTATTTTATCTAAATATTCAAGTTTTAATATATCTTCATATCAAAAATGGATTTCTAAATCTTTATTTTTAAATTCATATTTTTTAAAGGAGTCATGGATGTAGCTGCAAATAGAAAACTAGTAATACTTTACCCTCTGAAATAGATGGTAAAGTGTCAGCAAGAACTAAAATGTGAGGCTCAAAGTATCTAATTAAGGCTTTTCTTTCTCGTAACAATCACTTTAGTTACTACAATTCAATTTGAACAGCAAATTTGGATAATCACACACAGGAAAGATGGGCGACTTTAATAACAAAAATAATACAACATGGGCGAGCGTCGCAGCAAGCGGTGCATTTAACAGTGCAACTAAGGGCAAGAAACGCCCTGGAGGGGGACCAGGAACCCAATCTGCAAAGAAATCGCAAACTCAGACACCATCTGGGTTTATGGTATTTACTGTAAAGCACGCGCAATACATATACATTCAATTCAACCAACCTTTGTCAAAGGTGGAACACGGGATCAGACTCTTCCTTGGGGATGAGTCACAAACCCTGTGGGAGAAAACACGTGAGGCACAGCCCTCACTTTTCCCTCACGCGGTGTACGTAGCCACCAACAACATGGGATGCAGCTGGATCAATATTGGTTTTGAAACAGCCGATGAAGCTGATGCCGCAG
Organism: Massospora cicadina; assembly: GCA_022478985.1. Lineage (NCBI taxonomy): Eukaryota > Fungi > Entomophthoromycota > Entomophthoromycetes > Entomophthorales > Entomophthoraceae > Massospora > Massospora cicadina. The sequence continues at coordinate 3,365 of JAKSZP010017662.1, forward strand.
CAAAAATCTGCGTGAAAATTGCCCTCCCTGAGGGCAAAAAAATTGTGCACACCGCGCGCACCAGATGGAACAAAGCAAAAACTTTGTTCATCTCCTTTGACTCGCTCCCCACCAACCTTTCTTGTAAGGTAATTGAGGAGGAGCTCCACAAAGGTCTTGTGGCCTATGGAGAAATCCAACAACTTGAATTACAGCGATTTCGCTTAATGCCTGACCTGTGCATGGGCAAAGCTATTGCTGTAATCAACCCCATCCCAGAAGTGGAAGAGGATTTATCCAGAATTCCCCGCGCAGCAGAATATCACTTTGTAGATGGGGGCCAGTCAGCTGCATTCTGAGTTATACCAGAACGTGCACCACCCATTTGCAACCACTGTGGCTCACTAGGCCACAAGGAACATGCATGCCCTGTAAAAGAGGGCTTAATGGAAAATAATTTTTTGTGAAGAAGCTATGGACGAAGATAATGAAAACTTCGCCAAAATGACTGATGGCCACCACCCATTCCGCTGGGGTGAAGATGGACTATACTCCATCGTGGACCCAGTCACAAGTAAACAGCGTAAAGCAGCACAAAAATACCGCTAGAGAGCAGCGGCTGAAGCGGTGGCACATGTGGAATCCGCCATTAACCATGGACAAATTCAGAGATATTCCAGATATTCACCGAACCAACCAATCAGAACAATATGCCAAGGTCAAAAATTTCCACAGTAACCATACTGAGCCACAAAGCGTCATCAGTCATGCACATACTGAGGAACATTGCAACCGCAATTTGGGTGAAAATACGGTGCACAATGCAACAAAGTTGAACCTCAAAAATATAAAATCCAGTCAACAACCCGCATCAAATCAACATGAGACCTGTGCAAGAAAAGTTGATGCAAATGCAAAAAACCAAAATTCCCTTGAATCATTGGGTCAGATCAAGGGAACCAAAAATGGCAGTGAAAGAGTTGGAGTACAGACGTGGAGCATGGCCAAAGTGAGCCGCGGTGGGATAGGACCAGAGGGTCCTCCCTACCGCTCCTGAGGCGCCACGGGCACCTCAGTGTCAATAGGGACATTAAATATTGCGGGAGCCAGGGCTCATAAGTCCCAAGCCAAAAAGCTGGCATTCCTGCGAAAACCTCTTGTAGACATCTTGGCCATCCAAGAAACCCACTGCCTACAAGGGGAAGAAGAATCCTGGTCAACCAGGGTTGCACCATCACAATCAGTATGGACATCTCACTGTGGGGTGATAGTCCAAAACAACAAAAAATTTAAAATTACAAATTCATCATCACACTTGCACGGTCATGTCCTGGTAGCAACAATCACATGCCAAGATGAAATAATTTCGTTAGCATGTATCTACACACCGTTCACAGCAACTGAGAGAAAAAAAATTTTAAAAAATTTCTACCCTCACCCTCCCAACAGATATCATCATGTTAGGTGATTTCAACTGCTGGGATAACCCCAATACAGATCGATGGCCTAATCCCAGGGGATACCCACCTGGACACATTGAATATCGCACAATGAAGGCATCTCTTGGCTTACAGGATGCTCTTCCTCCCAATTCACCAATCCTTCCCCATATGAAAAGACCCAACATATGTGAGGGACTGCTCATATCAATGAGTCATATTGACCACATCCTCATCCCACAATCCCACCACTCAAGAATCTCTAAATTTACAACAAAAAAGATCAATTTTTCTGATCACTGATTAGTTATGGTGCAGTTAGCGCCAACCCAATCCCACACAAAGGTGTCGCCTTGGAGAAAGCTTCACCCAGAAAATATAAGATTGCCTGAGATATCTGACTGGGTTGAAAACAAGGCTACAAACCCAGAATTCACAGCCCCATTCACTTCAGATCCCATCGGAACATGAGAAAATTTAAAAAAGATTTAATCAACAAAACCTGACATATTGCATCACGCAAGTAAACCGCGGACACAGCCACAATCAAGCGTACCTTGGCAGAACCAGACCACCTGGAAATAAATACTCCGAGATCTGGCTATAGCCATAATTGGGGAAGCAAATGGGCAGAAATTTCAGCCTGACTTAATAATCTCATCTTTGAACACCAACACAGAATCAAAGTATTGAAAAAAGATAAGTTCATAAAGGAAGGAGAAACCTGTTCAACATACTTTTTCCGCCAATTCCACTCCCGTGGAAACTAGCCCACGTGCACACAGGTCTGCAAGACCAACGGCACTGTGGCAACTGACCCTGAGGAGGTCAAGGCGGAAGTACACCTCTATTACACCAAATCATATTGCGATATGCCAACAGATCCACAAAAGTTTAAGGAATTTAATTAAACTTCCAAGATACAAAGTACACCACCAAATTATAATATACTATCCCTTATCACACGGGAGGAGCTTTGGGAAAGAATTCGCGGTGCACCACGTAGGAAATGCCCAGGGCCTGATGGGATACCCTATGAATTTTACAAAAAATATTTTCAACAAATCTTCCCCCTCCTATTGGCATCAATGAACCAGAGTTTGTTGGAAACACGCCTATTACCAGGAGGCCATGAATCCTACGTTATAACCTTGTATAAAAAGGGTGACAAATTGGACCTGGCCAACTGGTGCCCAATTACACTCTCCAAAATTGACACAAAATTCTAACAAAAATTCTAGCAGCTAGATTAGGCGCAATTGCATCTGACGTCCTATCACCCAACCAGTTTTGGTTTATACCAGGGCGTTCAATCTGGAACAACATTCACCCTGTTGCAAATATTTGCCAATCCAAAGCAACTGGTGCCCTGGTCTTCTTGGATCAGGAAAAGGTGTATGACCGTGTTAGCTGGCCATACCTAAAAGAATGTCTACATGCCTTCAAACTCCCACCAAGATTCATAAAATGGGCGATGCTCCTAACAGAATCTGCAACCATGACTGTATGCAGCCCTGGATTCCTAACAAACAAGGTTAGACCACACAGAGGGCTCAAACAAGGGGATCCCCTCAGCCCACTTCTATACAATTTCAGCTTTGACCCGCTCCTCCGAGTAACTGACTCACGTCTCATGGGGATAACTGCACAAGGACAACCAACAGTCAAGATACTGGCCTTTTCGGATGACTGCGTAGCAGGTATAGCAAACAATGAAGATGCCTGATAGCTGGAACACACTCTAGAGGAATACTCCAAGGTGAGCAATGCATCGCTCAACAAAAGGAAGACAGAAATCATCCTCTTAGGAAAATAAACAAATAATTGGGCCACAACATCAGAACCTCACACCAACACTCGAAAAAAAACCCAATTATATTACCCTTTGCAACACCTCCCACCACCACTCCTGTCTGACACCTTGGAATTTGGCTAGAATCTGGGGGATATGCTAATGAAACAATGGAAAGCAACCTGTTACAATGGGTATCCAAACGCGTCGCCTCCCTCAAGGGAAGAACCCAAGGATTAACAGGACGAGTTACAGTTGCTAACTCGCTCATCCTCTTAATACTGTGGTACCAGGCCCATGCGATAGCCTTCTCACCTACCTTTATAACCTCAATTCGCGCGCTTATCCAGGGCTGGTTGTGTCCTGGCTCTCACCCTCCTATACGGATGGAAACACTATTTGGCCCACGCTCAAGCGGAGGCATGGGACTAATAGACTTTAAGAGCCATGCCAATCACATCCTAGGTACCTGAATAAAGGAAACTCTTGCTCCAGACCTCCCGCAACAACATTGGTCCAGAGCAGCAAGGACTAACTTTGCACAGGCGCTCAAAAGAACCAACCCACATAGTCTACCCAGACTACTTTCATACCTTGCCAATCACCCTACTGCAACAGGTCCTCATGGAACCTCCCCTCATTTCAAACATATCCTCCGAACTATCTGCCATATGGGATGGACCATAGAGAACATGGGTACTATACAGGGAAGGGGACGACCCAGCCCCCAATTCAAATTAAGAAACCCAGAAAACCACCCCCAGAGGGATATGCTCGCAACAACCCCAAGCATAGCTAGGATAGAATACCTAGATATGCTGGACATTCCCTATGATTCAACCACACAGAAAGCAATGTGGAAAATGACACACCACCCACTACTACAACCAAGGATAAGAGCAAACGCCTGGCGCTGTTTTAGAAGGATCTATAGGATGGCGGACCGCTCCAACTCCCTTCACAAAACATGTGCAGTATGTGGAGGGGAAGGTTCCCTACATCACCGCCTAGAAACATGCCTTCAACCAAAGCTATATGGCAGGAAGTCGCACGCCTGCTCAAGATTCAAAACTAACAAGAATTCTCGATATCAAAGAGTATCTTCGTGCTCCAGATCGAGTCACCAATCCCATCTACCCTCCACTCCCTAATAATACCCATTGTAATGTGGACAATACACACAATTGCATTAGATGCGTTCAAGGGCACGGTCCCAACCATTCATGGGATTATCAACAGATTCCATGTCCACTTACTAGAGCACTTCCAAGCCTGGCTCTATGGATATATGATTCCAAGACAAAAAGCGCTCATAGAATCATGGTTCCCACTCTGATTCCTCCACACGGACCCTTTCCTTCACACCTGCTCCATAGCAGGGGAAACCCCCTCAGAGTAGTGCACCAACCCCCCCAAACCTGGCAGTCCCGCTGGCAACAGGGGTAACTTGAGTACCCTGGGGTGCCCAATTTTTATATTTCTTTTAAATTTAAATTTAAATTTATTGCGGGGAAGGCCGACCATGGGATGGACACTTCCGAATATGACTCAAATGAGACAAAACATAGTACCAGGGGAGGCACCCCAGAGAAGCGATGCTATCTCTTGTTGCCAGCGGGAACGCCACTTATGGGGAGGAGGGAACGTGTAAAGGAACCGTAGCCACTATTGAGCACGTGTGGAGGAAGGGGTCTGATTTGATGAACCAGACTGGGAACCAGGAGGAGACCAGCTGTCAGCGACGCGGTGGGAGATATCCAAACATCCACGCTTTAAAGTGGTCCACCAAATGAGACCGGAATCTGTGGACAGCTTCAGGGAGGGTGGGGAACGATCCAGCGATGGCATCCAAAACAATCGTGTGGATAGTCCACATGGCGATTGCAACCACCAGAGCATGGAGGGAGGGTGGGAGGGGGAGGCCATTTATGAAGCAAACATATCTCTTGACAGACTGAAGGGATGCGTCTGATCCCGGCCTAGCAGACGTTGGACTTCGCGCCATATCACTTTAGAGGTGGGGCACTTCTCCAGGCGGTGGAACAGCGTTCCATACTAGCCACACACGACACAGGATGAGTGTAAAGCGTTAGAGCGCTCAGCTGTATGATACACCCCCCTCAGGCAGCTTTACACATGGGAGCGGACTTGAGGCTGCAACAGAGGATGGTGTGCATATTTCCAGATAGTCTTTTGGGTTTCAATGGAATAAGGGATTTCCATCATGTCCAGGTAGTCCACCCTGGATAGGACTTGGGGTCGAATGGGGATCACGCCATCATGGATGGGTTGCCCCTGTACCTCTTGTTTGAACTGAGGAGAGGGGCGGCCTCTTCGGGTTGTATGTCCACTAATATGAATTCTCCACTCTGCGCTTCGCATGGAGAGTAGGATTCGTTTGTAGTGGGTTTTAGTCCCGTGAGAACCTGTGGCCGATGTGTGTGATGCGAGGTATTTCATCAGGGAGTGGGGGTTTGATGGATTATTGAAACACAAGGCTTGGGAGAAGTTGTTGCGGGCTGTGCGGCACCAGTGTTGGGATGGGAGTGTAGGAGCAGTGACGGCCGCGATCCAGGTGCCCAGGATCTTGGCAGCATGGGCTTTGAAGTCAAGCAGGCCAATGCCACCTTGATGATGAGGGCCAAACATGACATCTAGCCATACTGGTGGAGGGCGGCCTGACCAAAGCCATCCTTGCAGCAAAGCATACAGGGATTTGAAGAAGCTTGGGGAGAAGGGGATGGCGTGGGCTCCAAACCAGACTTTGGATAGGAGCATAGAGTTGGAAAGAACAACCCTGCCAGTGAGGGTAGTAGGGTTGGCTCTGAGAGAGGCGATTCGCTTCGTCACGTTGTCCAGTATATAGTACTCCATTACTGCTGACGCGTATCCGCCTGCCTCCATCCACACGCCCAGATGGCGTACTGGTCCTATGGTAGGACGTGGCACAAAGGGGAGCACCAGTGGAGCAGTGTGTGTTGAGTTAGTAAGGCGTGGACGTGGGCGAGCAGATGGGCCGGGCTGGGAACTACCTGCTGGGGCCCAGCAGTTCTGAAACCGACCAAGGAGGATGATTTCAGTTTTGGAGGCATTCAGTGCCGCGTTGCTTACCCAGGAATATTCCTTGATGAGGGCTTCAAGCGCGCGTGCATCTTTGTTATTAGACACCCCCACTACGCAATCATCTGCAAATGCCATCATCTTGACTGGGGTTTAGCCTGGCACATGGACCCCAGTGAGGTGGGCATTCACATTTCGCAGTAGTGGTTAAGGCTGGAGTTGTATAAGAGTGGGCTGAGGGGGTCCCCTTGTCGCAGGCCCCTTTTGAGGGCGGACTACTTCTGTTAGGAAGCCTGGTCCACGCACTGCCATTGTTGCAAATTTCGTGAGCAGCATCACCCAGTTAATGAAGCGGGGGGTAGGCGGAATTGATGGAGGCAGGCCCTAAGGTATTCCCAGTTTACTCTATCATAGGCCTTTTGTTGGTCCAAGAATACAAGTGCCCCAGAGGCTGTGGACTGACACACATTAGCCACAGAGTGCACGTTATCCCAAATTGACCTTCTGGAGATGAAACTGAATTGTTCTGGGGAGATGGTGGCAGATGCTACAGTCCCTAAACGGTTAGCCATGATTTTGGTTAAAATTTTGGTGTCTGTGTTTGTTAGAGAAATGGGGCGCCAGTTGGCTAAGTCAAGCCTATCCCCTTTCTTGAAGAGTGTGACAGTAAAGGCCTCTTGTCCTCCTGGTAGGAGGCGCGTTTCCAACAGGCTTTGGTTGAGTGAGGCTAGCAGCAATGGGGACATATATTTAAAATATTTTTTGTAGAACTCATATGGAATGCCATCTGGGCCTGGGCATTTTTGGTTTGGCGCACCGCGAATGGCTGTCCATAATTCGTTCAGAGTAATTAAATTCATTATTTCCGGGTATCAGAAAATGGTGCAGATATGAGCTCAGTCGAGAAATTCCACCATTTCGGCTGGCTGAATTGGTTTGGCTCAGTATAACTTGGAGTAATATCTTTGCGTTTTGATTGCCACTTCAGCCAGTGTGTCCACAATAGAATTATCCGATCTTCGCACCTGTGTGCAGGCCACACTCTGGCATGGTGCAAAATTTTTTTTTGAAGAAGTATGCGGTGCACTTGTCACCTTTAGTGATGCGTGTGGCCCTGTATTAGACACAAACCTGATGTTTGTGTTGTCTTTCGAGTGCGTTGAGGTGGGCGGCTGCCTCTGCCCACTTCCAGCCCCATGCAGGGCTATATCCTTTGGCTGGAATGTTGGACTCCAAGTGGGCCAATTCCACCAGCATGTGCAATATAACCGCCGATGTGGCTCATGAGCGCCTGGAGGAGAGATGGCAATAGTGGCGGATGGTGTCTTCTTTGAAAGTTGCCCATGTGGAAATGGGGTCTGCACAAAACGGTGCAACAAACGATTTTGCTAAAGTTGCCTCTTCCACCCACATGGAAAATCCTGGTGATGCGAGCTCGGGGGGCCAGATTTTGCACCAATGTGGGGCCTTTGCAACTATGACAGGTAAGTGGTATGTTATTGAGACCAGTCAGTGGTCGGAGAATTACATTTTCATCGTTTTAAAGTGGGAGATGTGGGGTTGGAATTTTGCCAGTGCTAGAATAAGGTCGATGCAGGTCATGGACCTTAATTAGCCATTATAGATGTGAGGACGCATCATATTTTTGAGCAGTGGGGCAAGTCGCAGCAGCATATCCCTTAGCCCAAGGGTGGCTTTTAGAACGCGTAGTTCTACGTGACCCTGTGGGGCGTGGGGTGAGGGGGCCACCGGTCCGTTGGTGAGGTTAGCCAACAGTTCATGTTGCCAACTAGGAAAGAATTGGGGGGTAGTGGGAGGGATTTGACCGACAAGAAAAATTCCTGACGCTCATGTGCACTGTTTGGGGCGTAAATGTTGACAATTGTGTGTGCAACATCAGCCCATGAGAAGGTGAAAATGAGCACTCGGCCATTTAGGAATGTTTCTGAAGATGTAAATTTGAAAAATTGTTTTTCTGAATTAGCACCCCACAGTGCTTCAACCAAAAGGATAGGGAGTGTAGGAGCATTGTTTTCCAAGCTTCCTTGGAACCTTGTGGACAGTGGGACTCCTGGATGGCCAGGATATCCACGGGTAAATTGTTTTGTAAAAAACTCAGTTTCTTAGCCTGGGACAGGGAGGCCTTGAGTCCAGCGATATTCAGCATCCTTAGAGTGAAGGTTTCCCCCATCGCACCTTAGGTGTGAGGGTGGGCCCCTGGGCCCACCAGCCTCTTCCAGGTCCCCACGGGCTTTCACAGCAGCGTGGGTATTAGCAGCAATGCTATTGGGGTTTTTGTTAATTTTTGCGGAAAGAGTCACGTTGGCTTTGGCCTTTGCTTTTTGTTTTCCCAACATCGGACGAATTTTTTGTGGTGCGGATAAGTTTGGTGCACCGTCGAGTGGGGCAAAAAATTTTTTTGGTTGGGATAGGTCCCAAGTCAGTTTCAACCGGGGCTTGGGTGCAGCGATTGGGTGAGATTATATCTCCCATCAGATCCTCAGATTGAGTGGCCCATTCGGCATGGGCCTCCCAATCTGATTGGGTGATGGATTCCCAAGTTGCTTCTGCCACGAAGGTCACCATGTCCTCCTGGCGTTGTGAGTGTGGGATGGTGGTGTTGGCCTTGGCCGTTTCCTTGGCCGCGGCCCTATGGGCCTGCTTGGCCTTCTTCTGCTCCTGCGGGGAGATGGGCTTTACCAATAGGTAGCAGCCTTGTGCTCCCCATGGGAAAGCCTCCTTGGTGCTTGCAGTTGGTTCGTAGTGCGCCTCTCCACTGGTCATGGCCGCCGAGGGGTGCTCTTGGAATGTGACGCCCTCTTTGATGGGGCATGCATGCGCCTTATGGCCAAACGCGTCACAGTGGTTGCAAATGGGGGGCGCCCTGCCCACGGTTACCTGGAATGGGTGGGTGGTATGCCCTGTGATGTCAATAAAGGTGGAGTGTGGGATCTGGGTTAGGTCCTTTGCAATCTCCTCAGTTGGGGTCAGAACTGCGATGGCTTTGCCAGTGCACAGGTGTGGCATCAGCGTAAAGTGTTGCAAATCAAAAGATTGTATTTCGCCATAAACGGTGAGACCATCTTTCAGGTGTTGCTCTAAAATGTCACGTTTTACCATAGTAGGCAAAAAGGCAAACGTGAGGAAAATTTGGTTTGATTTTGTCCATCTGGTGCGTTTAGTTTCAACGACCCGTTGCCCTTCAGGGAGGTTGACCAATATGCACACTGCTGCAGCCTCATCTGCTGCTATTTTGCTTTTGAAACCTAGGTCCAGCCAACTGCATGACATGGAGTGAGGTGCAACGTACACCGCGGTCAGGAAAATTTTGGGTACATCTTCACAAAATTTTTCCCATAGGGCCGTTTTTTGGATGTCCAGATACACATGGACTCCAAATTCCACCAACAAAAGTGGCTGGGAATGTGGCGTGTTGATGTACTGGTTGCATCGTGCTTGCCACGCGAGTATCTCCGGGGAAATTGTGACTGCCAGTTTTTTTAGATTTTTTTCTATTCCGCCAGATTCTCCGGGGCGTTTTCAAATGTTAGAGGCCGCGGGCCTTCCACCTGCTCCTCTTGCCTTGCTTGCCCAACTGCTCCCAGACATGGGCGCAGACTAATCCCCTCTACGAGATTATCAAACTAGATTTAGTCTTGAATTGAATAAGTTGCAAAAGTGTTTGCAACGAGAAAGAAAAGCAATTTTTATATTGCTTAGTTATTCTCTTAGTTTCACATATATTTGGTAGTGTCTGCCCCCTGGTCAGCTTACCTCAGTTAAATAAAAAAATCTAATTAAGCTGAGGATTTTAAAGATACTAATAATGAATGAAATTACTCATCAAACATAATAGTAGTCTGATATAAAAAATTTATAAAAGAGGGTACCACAGTTGATGATAAAATGAGGTCCTAAAAAGCAAATGAAATGCAAAAAACTTGATGCTTCAAGCCAACCACTAACATGTAAGTACCAGAGGAACCCAAGTACTAGAGATTCAATTGCAATAAACAAAAAAAATTAAGATTGAGATTCAGTGTCTCAGTCTAATGAGATTGTAAAAACCCCATCAGAGATATCTGATTCTCGGATAGACTGATGATCAACCCTTTGGAGTTATCAGCCTCCTCTGAAGGATGAGGCTAAGCCATCCAAAGGGGTTAAACATCCCACAAGAAGGTCGATCTCATCTTAAATGAACCTTATCAGATTTGACCATCACAAGTATATTAGTAATAATCAGTAATATTGGTCATCTATTAGAAAAGATTTTACCTCAGTTGAAGCACAAAAATCCTCATGAAGAACTACCAAATCTACCCCTATAAATATCCCTCATTTCTAACTAATAAAAAACCACTATTTTTGTCTCACGTAGCTCAATTTTGGTCTATTCATTTCAGAATTCTGTATTTCCACTTGGAATCTATTATTGCAATGGAACTAATAACTTCGTTTCACTTATTTTCATATTTGTAGAGCGACAAAACTAATAATTTTGTAGCCTTTGTAGCGCCTAATATCTTAATTCCTTTGAAATTTCAATACTGGTGCTCCCAGCCAGGTCTGCTTCTAAGGCTACCTGGTGAAAACATACTTTCACGATGATGAATATGTCTAGAGAAGAAAGCTCCTCTTCTGAGGAAACAATGAGCATTACCCAATAGGTACACTCCAACTAGCAAGGTATGCCTTCCGCTAATATCAGTAATCTTCAAATTTTGAGCATCTATGGACTTGGCTATTGAGGGCCCTGTCCAAGATGATTATCAATATAAATCTGCAGATGTAAAAGAAACAGTCAAAGGCTTAATAAGTGGGGCTATCCAGCCCGGTGCCCATCCTAACTGAGACCAGCATCTAAGGTTGCAGCTAATATGATAGACTTATATAATAGAGCAGTTTTACAACATACCAAAGTAATTTTGGCTAGAACAGAGCAGTACCTCCACGGTATGTGCATCCTAACATTCATCACTTACTCCAGATTTTGAGGTTGTATTATCTCGATATCCAATGCCAGTTGACCTGGTGCAACAAGTTCATGCTCAGATATCCTCCTTCTATGCGACGGCTTCTAACTTTGGTCAGGATAATCAGGAAGCCATAATCAATAAAAGAAGGGAAATCAACTCTATACATAACCATCTGGTGAGAATTGACAATGGAGTTGTGGTTTACATTGGCTAAGAAGTATCTCAACAAGTTGGTGATGTTGCTAATCCTATTTAACACCAAATCACTATCCTTGAAGATGAGATTACTAAACAGCTGATACAATTGCGGGCCCAACATGAGGAACGCTTTGTTGAACTTGACGGGCTACTTCAACGACTTGTCAAAATTGTGGATACTATTAGAGAAGGTGGACCCAGTCCTGTTGGTCTTCCTGGACCTCCGGGACACCTAGTTCACCTTTGGTGATCCTGGGACCACCTGGTGAATGAGGTCCTCAAGGTCCTGCAGGTCAACAAGGTCCACCTGGGCATTCAGGTCACAATGGTTTGCAAGGACCCCCAGACCTTCTGGTCCCCCCAGCTCAACGCTTTCAGTTCACTATTCTGAACCTTCAAGTATACTGGCAACAAGAGTAAAGGCGTTAGAAAACCAAATCCAAGCCATAGCACAAAGATGTTTCTTATCTCTACTGGCCTTCTGACTAACCCGAACTAATTACTAACCAGCTTATTGTATGGTGTTGCTAAAGCTCATCATCTATGTGATGCTAAAGAGACTATGTAAGAAACTCAAGTTGCAATGTTAACAGCTTCCATTTATCAGTTAACTGCCAAATATAGAGTACTCAAGAATAAGCAAGAAGAAATGCTCGCTGTGATTTCTAACTTAAATCAATCGCCTAAAACTGACCATCTTACACAATGAATCCAAAATTTTAAGATGATATCAACCATTTATGACAACAAGTTGACTGAGTTTCGACTCAAGCCCATATCCCTAAGTCTGAACCCTCTGAAGCTGATACAGTCATGATATTAGGAGTACATGTCTTAAGCAATGAACCCACTGCTTTCAAGTCTACCTTTAAGAATAAGTTAAAACCAGGTGAAGGTAGCATTCTTTCTTTTCTATTTTTCTATGAGTGAGCAATGGACGGGGCAACGGATCAACAGAAAGTTCAGCATATTACCTCTTTTCTAAGCCAGTTTGCTCAAGAAATTATAGTTCCTCACCTTAAGATTTGCAATACGTAGGCTCAAGTGATGAAATCGCCCTTATTAAGGAATTTGGAAAAGATCAAATCTTATCTAAACAAAAGCAAGACTTTATGAGCATCCAAATCAAGTGAGGAGAATCAATTCAAAATTTTGCTAAGAGATTCTATCATGAGGCCCAGACTCTTGCTACTGCGATTGTATTACCATAGATGATGCCATTTTGGCTGTAATGAGTGCATTTACTTCTCATGTTCAGTTGCTACTACATTTAAAATCACTTAAAAGAAATTTCAGATCCATTCTCTACATCAAAGAGGCGTTGATGGAGATTCCTAATGGTGTGGTGCACCTGAACTCCACTATTAACCCTCATTTCTTTAACCATGTGATGCCGCTCAGACCTAAACCTAAACCCAAGAAAGTCCTTGCAACTATTGCGGTCTAGTGGGGATATGAAAACTCAATATTGGAAGAAACAAGCAGAAGAATCAAAAAAGAGGAGTCAGCATAGGGCATGAGGCTCCTGTGCTGACCTCTTTTTTTAGCACTAGTGATGTCCAACCCAAAAGGGGGAGCCTCCACGCATCTTGATTTGCAAATGGGCCAAACAAAGGGATTATCATAATTAAAAGCTTTTCTAATATAGCCCCTAGGTTATCAGCCTAGGAATCCATATCAATAGGCGAGGAAGCATTGGGGAAACTTTTGTCCAGCGCCTGCTTTAGCTGGCAGACTATGGCGGACAACATAGGGGTAGGGGCATCAGTGACATGAGAATGAGGAGGTATAGCTGCGGGTTTTCTTTGTTTATGAGGCCAGTGGTATCCATCGCCTCAACATATTGAGCAAGTTGATGCTCAGAAAAAGTGATGAGAGCTGGCACAAAAGTGAAAGACTTGATGCGCTGCCAGGTTTGGGGATAGTTGAAGTCTAAAAGAGAGGTTTTTCCACATAGATGCAAGCGTGGCTGGCACCAAAAGAGAGCTCCTCAATCTCATATTATGCATCTTCCTCAAAATTATTGTGGAAATTGGGGATAGGAATACCCTCAACCAGGGGTTCCATCGCCCCATGGAGTTGCTGGCGTAGTAGGGTGTTGGCAGGAGAAGTAGCGGCTTCAAATGCCATTTTATTTATATTTTTATAAACTGGAAAACTGATTTTAGGGCGAAAACGGCAGGGGTGCAAATCAGGAGGATCGACAAAGAATTCCTCCAAAGCAAAATTAGGCTTAACATTATAAGCCTGATCCAAATCATCAATCCACTAAGCGCTTCAAACGGATTTAAATTGGCTAGTGCCATCCCAGCCACCATAGTTGGCAGGGTGGCAGCACCTGATTGGCCATGAGCTGTTGACCATGGCAGCTCATCTGAAACTGTTTCAGCCATTGGCTCAGGGCGCCATAAATTGACCAAAATTTAAATTTTTTATAAAAATTTGATTGGCTGCAGCTTTGGAAGCCACGCCAGAATTTGCCGAGGTCAGGGGCGGGAGGATCATGCCTCATTTGAAAAATTGGGGCGAGGCAGCTGCTGGGGCGGCATGTGCTGACCTACCTCTGGTGCCTCAATTACAATCTTTTGACACTCCTAAAGACTGTTAAGTGATATCCACTCCTGGTACACTTGATATCCCTGATGATTTAGTCAACAAAGATAAACTTCTTCTTATGCTTCTGTTTCATCTTATAAATCAATCTGACTGTTTAGTCCCTTGGTACTTTCAATCCTGCACTTTGGCACTGATGTGACCTGGGTGGAAGTCATAGTACACAAAGTGAAAGTTTTAGCTATCATTGTATAATTGGAATGTCTCCCTTCAAGGCTCTTTACGGTTGGGATCCTATTTTACCCTCAATTGTACAACCTATACTTGATGCTGCAACCCCGCAAACTACTGATCTAGCTATAAGGAGACTAGCTGATGAAATCATCTGATTACAAGCCTTAGCCTCAAGTTCTCTTGCTGCTACAACCTTAAAAGAGGGAATTAGGATCAATGCTATTTGACTTATGTTACCTAAATATCAAATTGGGGTTCTTGTACTCTTTTATCATCATAGATATGGAGGATGGATTTACAAACTTGATACATTATGGGCTGGTCCTTACCATATCATTTATTGTGGGGTATTGAATACTCCATTTCAGATATTCATAACTGGGACTGTTATCAATAGAGTTCATAGTAGGTTTCTTCATAGTATGTGCCCCCTAGGCAAGATCTTGAGGGGGCATTGTTGAGGATTCAACTGCAATGACTGAAAATAATCAAGATTAAGATTTTTTGCTTGGTCTAATGAGATTGTAAAAACCCCATTCGAGATATCCAATTATCAGATAAACCAATGATCAATCCTTTGGAGTTATCAGCCTCCTCTGAAGGATGAGGCTAAGCCATCCAAAGGGGTTAAACATCCCACAAGAAGGTCGATCCCATCTAAAATGAACCTTATCAGATTTGACCATCACAATTATATTAGTATAAACAGCAATATTTGGCATCTATTAGAAAACAAATCTTACCTCAGTTGAGGCACAATGATCCTCATGAAGAACAGCAAATCTACCCCTATGTATATCCCTCATTTATAACTAATAAAGTGCCACTAATTTTGTCTCACGTAACTCAATATTGGTCTATATATAACAGAATTCTGTATCTCCAATTGGAATCTATCATTGCAACGGAACTAATAACTTCGTTGCACTTGTTTCTATCTTTGCTAAAGCGACAAAACTAATACTTTTATAGCCTTTGTAGCGCCTGAATATCATAATTTTTTTGAAATCTCAATACCAAGTTAGATCTAGTTACAAAATTTGCAGCAACAACAGATTTAATAAAGTGACCAATCAACTAGTATCAGTATGTCCCCATAGCCCTCTAGTTGATGAAGGGTAAGCCATCTTGACAGTAGCATGAAAATGGCTGTAACGCATGCCATGATTCTAAGAATGCCTTTAAAATGGAAAATAAAAATATTGAGAAAGAAATGGTTTAATAAAAATAAACTAGAGAGATATAATAAAAAAGGGTAATACTGTTACAAGTGAGAGCATTGCTCAGTGTATAAGGTCTGGGCTTGACAGTTGGTCATGCTATTCTAGGATACTGAATTTCCTCAGGTTTTAAATTACATAGTTTAGTGTTAGGAAAAACACTCTCTTTCCGCTCAGCGTAAGTTTCCAAGCAAAATTACACAAACTTAGAAAACAAATCAAATTTGCCCATAGTAGTTTCGCTCCAATGTCCTCGGATTCTCTGCTGGCTGCTCCAGCATGGGGCAGCGGCAAAACTCCCCCACCATTTTCCGTCTGGCAGGAAAACGCGCTAGGACTGGTTCACCCAGTAATTCCAAACCTATGGGCCAATTTGTTCCGCCCAAAGACCTAGACGCCCACCTTTCTTGTACCCAAGTGGTACCATGCTGCCCCCTAGTGCGCCCTTGGAGCAACATGCATTTCAGCCTTAGGGTCAAATATGGGAAATTCTTCCCTACAACGACCAAGCCATTATCAAAATAGCTCAAGCGGTGATGACACCCACTGGATTCATTGATTTCTGCCCTTAAAAGGCGTTTCGACCTTGGCTTCACCTGCGAAGCTGATGTTGCCACTGCAGCAACTGTGCCCCTGGTATTCCAGGGCACACCTCTCCCCACAACTCAGACTCAGCTCCCAGTGGACACCACTTTGGTGGTCCAGTTTGCTGGCCTGCCCACCCACCTCCCCTGAAGTGCTCACCAGGAGCTGATGGACGGTTTGGCAGCCTATGGCTCCAACCACATCTTACAATTTGTGGTCCCAAATGGGGCCACACGACTTGCTGGGCCTCGGGCATATGCCACAATAAGCCCTGAATTTAATAAAATTGTGATGGCAATTCTTCCACGCACCGTTATTCCCTCAGCGCCCAACCATCTGTTTTGGGCCAGCGTCAAGAGCAGGTGGATGATCTGTCCATCATGTTTCAAGTTAGACCACTCAAAACGCAAGTGCCCCTTCTCAACCACTTCAGGTAGATTGGACGTTTCATCCACTGACCTCCAATCTTCTGCCCACCCTGTACAATTTCTGGCATGGGGCACAATCTAACTCCTCCACCCCCAAAACCTGTTGCTGCAGCTGCACCTGCAGCCACCAATCAGCCTCCTTCTCACCCCAATGCCATAAATAATTCCTTTAATCAAGCATTGGATTGGATCCCAGTTTGATCCCATGCTTCCTCAAATGAATTGAACAAACCTCAACCATACGCTGATTCCCCAATTCAATTCAACCAAAACCCATGGGAATTATTGGCTGAAATTGACAAATCAGGTAAGTTCATTGAAGAACCATCTCTGCAAATTAAGCGGTTCATTAATGCAGAATGGGACGTCAAATACCCCCCTTGACTTTATACCCCACAGCCAAACACCGAATCATTTTGCAGTGATCACCAGTTTGCAGTCAAAGCAGCTGCAACACAAGATTGTCATCCCCTGCATAAAGCTGTCACTAAATCAGTAGCAATACTCAAAGGAAGAATTCCACCTCCTGTTATCCCTGCAACCTTAACTCCAAAAAGCAAAATATTATTGAACAAGTACTACAAAAATGCAAATGATGCTATCCAGAACGTAGCAACTATAGCACGGAATCCAAAAGCAAAAATAACCTGAACCAGCATTGCAACATTTGATCAACTCCCAGATGCCCAAATTAAAGCTGAAAAAGCTTTAACTGAATATCTCAGTGCCATATACCTAGCTGGCAATTTCCGTGAAATTCCAATTATTAGAGATATTGAACCGCATACTGCAGATGCCCCAACGCCATTACTGACAGCCGTGACATGCACTCTACTATGGGAGGAAGAAGGTGCTGCCAAAGAGGATGCTGAAGATGAGCCCCCAACCCCCCTCCCCTTCCGCCATGGAGGGATAAGCGGTTTCCGCTGCCCACCTGGTTGGTCAGTTTTTGAAGTGTTTCACTCAATCTGCTCATTAGGGCTTTTTGTTTGAACCAAGTATTTACGTTAGTTTTTTAGTATATTTTTAGTTTTGGTAATGTCCATCCCCTGGTCAGCTTGCCTTGAATAAATATTTTTAGGAAAAAAGGTTTAGATTACAAAATTGTCATGACTGTGGAAGTCATGAGGGATCAGGTGGCATACATGATTGGATGCTTTCTAACTTAACCTCAAAAAACTTTCAAAAGTTTATAAATTGAGATTTGCTTTACTCTCAGAGCTCTAGCTTCTGATTGGTAAAGGAAATATTAAACTTAAAAAAGGAGTATTTATAAAATTTATTAAATTGAAAGCTGGAGTTGTTGATTGGATAAATAATACAAAAAAAAACTTATTACCACGAAAAATTACAGCAAGAAGGATTTGAATTATATAAAATTGTTTTTGGGAAACTTAAAAGCATGGGTTGCACATACCTTAAGTATTTTTGCAATTTTGGCGGCGTAGTTGAGGAAAATTCTCCAGGTAAGGGAACTGCGTTCCAAGGAAAAGTCTGGCTTCTATCATGGATGCTGTAGTACCCAGTACAAAAATCTCAGGCCACAAGGTACCTGACAGAAGTTTAAAATGCTAAGGAAAGACTTGGCTTCCATTAGGGGATACCCCAATATCCACAATAGCATCCCTACTTCGCAGAGCATCACCACTATGAAATTTGATATTAAGGATTATTAGGTGATGTAGGGTAAGTATTGATCAACAAACACTGTCCACCCCAAACATTAAGCTTAACACTGGTAACAACCTTGCCCATGTTTCCTGAATGAGTCCTGGTCTGTCGCCTGAGGGTGAGGTGAGTGTGTTGGGACCCTTTTCCATACTTGGATCTACTTGGGCAACTAGCATAAAATTACACCTGTTTTTAAGCAGAAATCATTTAAGTGTCTTTGTTAGTAGTCTCCCAAATATCGACTTCCTGCTTCAAAATCCACAGCGAGGCTCTCTTTGACATACTCTTGGCTATGGTTTAAGGAGTTTGGTAAATAGATGTTTTGATCTATGTAAGGTGTTGGGATTTTGCTGACATCTTCCATCCTTGAATATATTGCCCCAAATTTTTTTCACCAGTTGCTGAGGGGAGATTAGTAAATTTGATATCAAGTATTCTAAATATGATCACGCTTATCCCAATTAAGTAATCCCAGAAGATTTGATCTCTTTGAGACTGAAAAGATCTGATCAAAGGTGAGCCTCTACAAAACCTCTAAATATTAAGTCATTTCAATATTTTAAATTAAGTCTAATCATAAATTGATAACTATTTTTAAATATTTGCCACTTTATATTTTTGGAGAATTCAATAAAGTACCTTTGAGAGAAGACCTGCCATTTATAAAGTGTAGTTTAAAACTTCAAAATAAGGGCTTATTGATATTGGTCATAATAGGGCGGTTGCATTATAGTTTGTTTTGGTGCACCTTTTGAGATCCTCCGTTCTTTGTTGTAAGCATAGATATGACTAGGAAGATCGCCATTGGCATAACTGAGACTAGAAAGTGGGGCCTCTCCATAGGCCTAAGCAGATTGCTGTATGGAGGAAGAATTGTTAGGAAACTCTATTAACCCTTTATTTAGATTTTTTAGGGATTTTAAAGTTGATAACAGATTAGACCAGCACCTTTCTTAATAGCAGGGGTGCGTTTATGCAAATGTGGGAAGGGGAAAAGTGTTAAAGAATATTTAGTTAATGTTTGTATGTCATTGACATGTTCTTCTAAGTGCTAGGAACTATAAAATGCTTTTACTAGAGGTTTAAATGTTCAAATTGACCCTCAGAATTTTTCCTGACAGCTGACTCATGTAACGCCTCAATTTGGAGGCTCTTATATACTTTTGGGAGTGTTTTCTTTATTTTGACATCATCTGAGGCCGCTCTAGCAGCAAAGGTTTCTCATTTTGTACTTCCTTTGGACTGCCAGTATATTCATTCATGAACTTTTGTTTAGTTTTGCAGCTAGACCATCCATCTTGGGAGTCAAAGCTTGCTTGTGTCCGCTGAGTAGATCACAATCATCATTACAGATACTCTTAGTTATGTCTGTATAAAATTCCGCAAATTTTGGTGTTAACAAAGTGTGGGGATAATTGTTAGTTTAGATTACAGCTCAGTTTGGGTGGAGCAGTGGCAACCCATAGATTATTGAGGGTGTGCCCAAAGTTCACAATCATATCCAGTGGTAGATCTAGCAGATTGGCTCCCCTCTTTGACTTTGAGGGTTTAGAATCCCTCATACCTCAATGGCTGTGGCAGGAGCCCTTACATTACCCTTTCCCCAAACTACAGGACCCACTTCACCCTCCAGGGCCTGCGTCAAGGCTTAGTTTTGTGAGATAGTTGAGCTTAAAAGCTATGACGCCATTTGCTTTGTAAGATGAGGGCGCAGGTGCCTTGAGGTTCTGGACATGGAAACCATCAATCTGCTCATGACAGTTTGTGAAGGCATTAGTGGGGACCTAGATGCTCTTGAATGCTGGGTAACCTTTCTATGTCAGCAAGTACTGAATAACTCCACTAAATTTCATGAGTCCAAGGTCTTCCCCACCTCAAACTTAAAACTTTTCTACCAAGATGGGCTTGACCTATGCTGACATATTGCATTTGAAGGAGGATAGCTTGGAAAGATGGAATGGTGCGTGGATCTTCAAGTGTGATGGGAGTTATAAGTGGAAAAACCTGTTGCGCAAATCCTTGCTAATGGAGTACAGCCTTGCTCTTTGGCACGCCCATTTTTGATATGGAATCTTAAAGTAGAGGTTCGTTGTGTCTACTATCACATGATTTAATATTGAAATTAGAGGCTACATGGAGTTTTCTGTTGGCAAACCTCTTGGCATTTTTTAGTTGACTTGTCAACTATTTCTGTCCCTGTTGAAGTTTTATTATAATGTTTTTTGTAAAGTTGTCTGCCGCAATCATGTTGGTATATATTTGTGGGCTGAAAGTGAAGGCGGGTTGTAGAATAAGTTGTTGTAAATTTGGCAAAGTCCCTGTAAATGTGTGGATGGAGTTGTTGTATGCAAACTGGTCCTGTGAGCCACCCAAGTATCATGGTGTAAAGTTTTTTGGGGTTTACTGCACAAATTAATTTGTGAGTTAATATATTGTTGATTAAGATAGTATTGGGTGCGTTGATAATTTTTTTAAGACCATTATTTTTTTTGAGTTCTTCACAACCAAAATGAGTAAGTCTTTACTGCTAGGCAGGTGGTAAAGCTCTTCTTTCTGGAAACTTGAAGCCATTTTTGTATAATGGGAACCTTTCACTTCCTCCCTTCCACTTTACTTGAGAACCACGTGGACAAGGGAAAACTTTTTCTTCAACTTTAATTTCAAGAGTTGGTACAATACAAATAGATAAGAGAAAAGTATTGCTTCCACTCTAATCACAAGAGCTTAATAAAATTTTATAACTATACAAAGGTTTTTCTAAAGTGAACTATTTTGTACTGCTTTATTCAGGAATTCAAGAGATTTATATATAGATTTTGGAGCACAATTCTCCTGTTAGCGTCCTAATAGGAACAACATTCATCTCTATAATTTAGTCCTTAAGAACCATCTGAAACAATATTACTTCATCCACCTAGTCAGATTCCGCCACTAAGTAGGTCACAACCCCTCCTTGGTTGGATATCTAAAGAGCATATCTCAAAGCCTCTACCTGACCCAGTGGATTAACCTTATGAAGCTAGCAACCTGCTTAGTTAATGGGCCCATTTGCATATTGTTGGATTTTAGGATATCAATAAGCTCGCTTTTGCATTGTGTGCCTAAATTCCAACAATTTAAGAGATTGACAACTTTTATAAAAGGTATCAAAGCACTAACAAACAAAAAAACTAGATTTTATATTTTTTTAGTTGCGGTAAAGGGAACAAAAGAGAACCTATTAATATCTGGCAGCTTAGTATATAAACTATATTTAGGTTTCAAGGAGATAAAATGCAAAGTATGGATTAGCTTAGTAATCTCTAAATTAAAGAACATGGTGATTTGGCCTATTGGATCTTGGGAGACTCACCTCAATTTAGAAGAAGAGTCAATGGAAAGTTAATTGCAGGTAAGGTATGGTCGTGAGGCAACGATTTTATAATTTTACTTAATCATTGGGCGTGAAAATACTTTCACCTTGTAAGACCCCTTCCAACCCTATAAAAGGGTCTGGTCTCCATGGTGTTGGTTGTACTAAATTTTCTGTGAGAGGGGGAGGGACCCCAGAATGGCTCTCCAATTTGGCTGACAATTAGGTGAAATCCAACCTCCTAAATCGATTTGTTTGCCCAAATATTAATATAAGTGTTACCCCAACTTGAGGGGTTCCACCGGGAATCAATCAGAGGTTTTGGCTAATATTCATTATATCCCTCAGAACCACTCTTATTAATACATTAGATTTGTAATTGTCTGAAACTCAGTAATAACAGATTAAGTTGCCTTTTTGATAACCTGCAAGGTGCTGGCTATAAAAGTGTTGTCAATGCTTTAGCAATTGCCAATAAAAACCACTTATTGACTTGTGAAAAGCCTAGAATCCCTACAAAAGTATTTTTTATTTAATATTTAGATAATGATCAAAACACTTGCAAACATCGTCAGGGATAAACTAAAGGAACATCATAATTGGTGGAATTAAATCTGGTAAATTTGTTAGCATTCTATTTAAAATTAAACTAAACAATAGTTGCCAAAATAGTAATAACTCCCACATCTGCTATGGGGCTTCCTATAAGTCATCCCACAGCGGTTAAATCAGATAACACTATAATCTATTATACTGGATGATGTGGGCATTCCAACGTCCCAACACATCCCCTAGCTTGACCAGATTACCTAGCAAAGATAGAGCTTTAAAAGCGAATACCGCTTTGTTCCATAACTGAATCAGCCAGCATGGTTAAAAAGATTTTGGCAGAGCATGATCTTTTTCTCCTTACTTGATGCATCTTTTCATGCCCATTTTCAGCAGCGCAGTTCCTCTTCTTCTTATGTTTGCTGATATCTCCTGCAAGTGCAGTTCCATGGCTTCATGCTACAACAGGACTACTTCAATTAATATTGCTGATATTATTTTCTGAACATCTATTTTCCCCCATGTCAGGGCTCCTATGGCTTCATGCCATACCAGGATCACTTGGTCGCTCTTGCCAATGAATTTTTAACGCATGTACTCCCCCAGGTTGGACCTCTTATCTTACCATCACAGAAAATAAAGTTTTTTCTCATGACTCTCCACATTGGACCCAAATTTAACACTATCTGGTCCTGCTGAACGTTCATGCTCACTTGATCTTCTTAACTATCATTGTAGAATGTCCTCATTCCTTCCATAACATCAGGAAGGATATACCACCAGATTCACATAATTGTGGCAAAAATAAAAATCTTACACTTAAATATATTAAGGTTTTATCTTTTACTTCTAAGAAATTTTTCCTACAATTAATATAATATATTGTCATGTATTTCATATAAGATCTTATTTTTTTAATTTTTACTATTATTTTTAATATTTTTTTCTTTTATATTTAATAATTTAAGTA
The DNA here is from genome assembly GCA_022478985.1 of Massospora cicadina. NCBI lineage: Eukaryota > Fungi > Entomophthoromycota > Entomophthoromycetes > Entomophthorales > Entomophthoraceae > Massospora > Massospora cicadina. The sequence continues at coordinate 26,374 of JAKSZP010017662.1, forward strand.
CTTGCTATTGATCTTATTCACTATACAACCATCAGCTATGTTTTCAGTTAATAGGAATCTGTCACCATCTTGGCACTAATCTCAAATGGACCAAACCATTAGGCTTCCAACTTGTTTCTTCTTTAAAATCTGCAGTATAGTAATAGGCTGCCTTATCCTCCACATGGTATTCCTTAAGTGCCAGTAATTTCAATTGTCATGTTTCTTTGCTCTAGTTCTTCTTTCCAATATCGTACTAAATGCCTATGTTTGCAATTAGATATGATGTTCGCCAATTGGGTTTATTGTTTTAAACTCATCCCCAAAGCTGGTTCTACTGCTGAGTATAAAATTACCAGTAGTGAAGCTTTTTGTCCATATATGTATTCACTCAGCGTTCTCCCTGTCGCCTTATGATGACTGATATTGTACAAGAATCTAATTTAACTCAAATAATGTCCCACATGCAGAGATTTTTCTCGCTACTAATTTCTCAGCACTGCAGCCAGAGTTACATTTACTCTTTTCTACATATCCGTTTGCTTCTTGATGGTATTGAATGGATACCGCTCCTTATATTATCTTAAGTTCAGCCTTGGAACCACGTAAGAATTAGAGTTAGTTCCATTGTCACTAAGTAATGTTTGCAGGCATCCATGTGGCACACACTTGATTTTAGTACTAATCTCGCAAACTCATTACATCTATCCTAATCAAGAACTTATTTCTTGACTCATCTAGTCAGATGGTCTTTTGCAACTATAATGTACTTTACTCCCATAGAACTAACCCTCAGGTGCACATTACATCTATTGATACCATGTGCCAGGCTAACAAAGAGCGCACTATCAAGTATGATATTAAGTTCTTGTGAGTCTTAAGGAGTTAACACTCCATGCAACAGGCTAGATAATCCACCAAACCATAATTGATCAATTCTTAGTAATAGTAATTGCGTAGTTGGTTCTTCATTTTTTCTTGGGCCACCATGCCCAACAACTCTGTAAGCAGCTTGTATGATTACCAAGCATTCTTCTGATTGCGTTCTAAATATCTTTGACAGAAAATCGCTTTTCCAAACGGTGGGCTCTGCTAGTGTGCCATGTCAACCAATGTGAAGACTGGTTGACCCTTTCTGTTTTGCCTTCATAGGCGTACCAACCCCCTACAAGTCCACGTCCACCCATCAACACAGCAGACCAATGACTTCACCTTAGCCCCTGGGTCCTTGGTGTGCCCCACAATTCCTGCCCCCATCCTGGGCAGTCAAGGCACTCCTGCACTGCCACACCCTCCTGACTCTTCGCCAACCCATCTGGACGTGCCCTGGTGTGTCCATCCCCCATCCTAGGTGGCTATGGCACTCCTGCGCTGTACCCTGCATGGATGACAGCCAGTCAGCACATTTTTGTTGCTGGCCAGTTGACCAGGTTCCTGTTGGTTCCTCATAGGGAGAAGGTATGGGAGCTGGTAGCATCAACCACACCAGGTGCGTACCCCTTGCCAACTTCAGGGATCTCCAGTCCCATCTTTCTTTAATCTAGTTGATGAACTACTAACAATTAACAAAAGTTGGGCGAGAGAGATCCTTATTTGGAGGGATGAGAACTATTTATACATATAGGCTACTGCACCTATGAAACCCTTGGCCATCCAATCCTATACTCTAGTAAATCGTCAGTTGTTCATGTTAGCAATTACCTCCCAATGCTCTCATATAATTTACCAAATATTAGAATTAGTCAATACATCCTCGTCATGAGTCTCTGGTTGATTGTATATAATTTATAATTATAAAAATAACTTTGAGCATCCTTGGCATGAGTCATTGGTGCTTCAGATTAGTAAGCAGAATCATAGTTGGATGATTGATAATGAATCCATCAGCTTTCCACTGAAAATCCTACAACGACCCACAAATGGCATTCAGTGGCAAATGAAGATTCCGCTAACCCTAAATCAATTAATGTTAAATACATTAAATAATTTTAAACTAGGCAATTAGCTGGCAATCACGCCCAACTAACTGACACCCCTAATTCTTATATTATTGGGAGGAATCCATCTGGTTAATTTCATTAAAATCTCTTTCTTTTAATAAACTTTATAAGAGCTTTCTGTTCTTCAATTCAGTTTTTCTATCACCTTATTGATCGAGATTTGAATTTTCTGGGGTTCATCCCTATTATTTTCATCAATCATCTGAAGGATTAGTTAATCCGCATGCTGGTACAAAACTTGAATGGCAGGTAATATCAATAAATGAATAAGCTTTGATGGACTGCTGGCACTCTATATTTACAATACTAAAATTATAGGCTTGCAGCTTTAAAGCAAATTGTGCCAGACATTCCTCTGTTCTCTAAGGTTATGTAATCAGTTAGAGATAAGTGGTCAGTAATGGCAATGAAGTGCATGTCATAAATATACACTCAAAATTGTTATAGGCTTATCACTGTGAGCATTTGCAATCTGTCATGAGTAGTTTATTTCATATGGTGCCAATGTCTGACTCACATATGCCACAGGATTCTCCTCCCCATTAGCATCTGCTTGACCTAAAAGAAGCTTTGAGCACTGTTGGGTTTTTAGTATGACCATATCATCATTCCCAAGCATATTAAAGCACAATATGCTCTATCCGCTAGGGGAGATTACATATGTAGATGTGAGCACCATAAGAGATGATAACTTTTGTTGGATGTTATTCCTAATAGAAAACTAACTAGCCTGCTAAGGTTTGATTCCACCAGATTACTAATGTTTTTTCAGGTGAGGATCCCCAAAAATGCATTTACATATGGTTCAATTATTAATTAAATTTTTGAATTTAAATTTTTAGTCAATTGGAGTTGACATTGATCAAATCAGGGATTATGTTTAGTTTCTGAGGCATTGACAAAACTTTTGGTAGCAACTCACAAGGTACCTGTTAGGCAACATGACCTGCTTTTAATGAGTAAAAGATAAGATTACCTAATCAGGTTGCTAGACTCTTAAGGGTTATACACTGAGGTTGAATGAAGATGTTGACATGTTCTTTGATTAAATCAGAAGGGTTTTATTCTAGTTAGCGGTGAAATACAACTAAATAGATGAAAAAGATCAGCATTTTAGTCGCTTTCAGTGGGCTAATTTATTGGCGACGGCTGCTATTTCCTAATGGGACGCCAACGAATGAGTTGTGCACCATATTTTTTTTGATTCCTTTGTTTTCTAATAAATAAAGCGGGCTATTAGAAGCTTATAAGCTTATAATAAACATTATACTGCTATACATTTATTGTATCTAAACTCTTGGGATTAGAGTTGAAGGATCATATATCCTTTGTCTATTGCTGTCAAGATCTCTGTGGGCTCCTGCGTTAAAAGAGGAAGAAAAACATCTTAACCTAAAGGTAGGTTAATCTTTTTGAGAAGGAGGACTCAGAGGGAGAAGTTCCCTTGCTTTCCAAGAGAACCTTCATGGAATAGAATGGAGAGCGTTAGCACCAGTCTAGCATTGAAGACAATACTTAAGTTGGCTGTGAAAATCTCAACTAGGTAATAGCTCATACTATTGTCTTTTTTAGCACTAGTGGTGCCCAACCCACAAAGGGGGAGCCGCCACGAATCTTTATTTGTAAATGGGCCAAATAAAGGGATTATTAGAAATAAAAGATTCCTAATATGCACCTCAGCTAACGACCTAGGAAGCCATATCAGAAGGTGATGAAGCTTTAAGAAACTTTTGTATGTTGCCCGCTTTAGCTGGCAGACCATGGTGGACAACATTGGGGTAGGAGCATCAGCGCAATGAGGCATAAGGAGGTATAATTATTGGTTTTCTTCATCAAAGAGGCTGACAGTGTCCATTGCTTCAACGTATTGAGCAAGTTGATGCTCAGAAAAAGTGATGAGAGCAGGCACACAAGTGAATGACTTGATGCGCTGGCGTGTTTTAGGATGTTTGGGGTTAAAAAAAAGAAGTTTTGACTTAATTAATGCAATCACATCTCACACCAAAAGCAAGCTCCTCAATTTTAAACTTTTCATCTTACTCAAAATTGTGGGAAAATTAGGGATCTGAATACCCTCACCAAGGGGTTCCATCGCCCTATGAAGATGTTGATAGAGGAGGGTGTTGGCAGGAGCATCCGTGGCTTTGACTGCCATCTTAATAATTTTTTTATAAAATAGATATCCATTTTTTGGGCGAAAATGGTGGGCCGCATTTTTGGGAGGATAGACAAAAATTCCTCCAAAGCGAAATCTGGCTTGACATGGTACAACCGTTTGTCCTCATCAATCCATTTGAGGCTCTCAAATGGATTGAATTCAGCCAGCGCTAGGCCAGCCACCAGAATTGGGGCTGTGGCAAGATCTGATTGGCCATGTGTAAAAGACCGCAGCAGCATAGCTAAAACTGAGTCAGCCATAAACTCATGATTCTGTAATCTGGTCAAATTATTTTATTTTTTGAATTGTTTAAATTTTTATTGGCTGCCACCTTGGAAGTGGCGCCAGAATTTGCTTAGGTTGGGGTGGGAGGATTAAGCCCAATTGAAAAATTGGGCCAAACCAGTCTTTGACCTGATGCCATAGGGAGCAGCGGCGGAAGAAGTGGAGGTGGAAACTGTAGGGCACTTGTGCTTTGATTGATCGAGCTTAAAGCACAAGGGGCAAATGGCGCAGCCATTCTTGCTGCACGCCCAGAATGGGTGATCAGGGGCAGATCTGATCACCATGCAAGGGGGATCTCAAGGTAGGTGTCAAGATGAAATGGGCGTTTTTAAAAAGGCGTGCAGCCCTGCCAAATGATCTGCTCCACTGGAACCATGAATTGCAACATGTGGTCTGCATCATAAATGGCCAAACCCTCCATGAGTCTGTGGTGGAGGCATTTGGGGGAAAGGTGGGTGGGCAACCTGGAAAACTGGACACCAAAGTGACCTCATCCAGGAGCTGGGTGCAAACAGTAGGGAGAGGAATTTTTTTAAATAATATTGGCAGCTTTGCTGCTGATGCATCAGCCTCAGAATGAAAATTAGGTCAAAATACCCCTTAAAGGGGTGGAAATCAATAAAGCTGCAGGTTTAAACACTGCTGTGGTCATCTAAATGATGGCTGCGCTTGCATATTGGAAGAGGTTCCCATATTTGTCCCAGAGGAAAGAAAATGCAAATTGCTCCATGGGAGCTCCAAAGAGCTCAGAGACACCATTTGGGAACTTGTGAGATGGTGGACTAAGTCCCAAGGGGATATAACGCCCATTAGAATTAAGGGGGTTAGCAGAGCCAGCCCAGGCGCACTTTGGCGGTGGCCAAAAGATGACAAATGGCGGCGCATCATCACCTCAAGTCAGGGCAGCAGGCGTCAATTGCATCGACATTAATAAGCTTTGGCTTGATCAAGTGATCATTTTTTGTATGTTTTTCAAAAAATACAAATTTGGCTTCAATATAGTTATTGAGCAAGAGAAAACTTAGCTCATACTTTGTCAACCCAAACAATTACATTATTGCTAACTATTTTAATGCATCATCAGAAACTGTGTGATAGACATAAAATTTACAGTGAGCAACCCTAGTTAAAAGTTTGAACTTTGTGCTCGCTACAGGGTTTAGTTAAGTAACCACAGGTTCTAAAAGTTCACATCATATTAACAAAGAATCTGTTTGTATAATAAGCGCCTAAAAATCTGGGTACTTTATAATGTGACTAGTCATCAGTTTTTTGATCTCATCAAATAATTCTTGGGCCTTCTCTCCTCATAAATTACTTTTTTGGATTCTTAAATAAGTGGAATAATAGGTTGGCAATTCTGGAGAATTTTTTTATAAATTGTACTTGTAGCTGATCATCCCAGGAAAAACTTGAACATCTCAATCACTTATTAGGATCAAAATCCCTTTGATAGCCAACATATTCTGCGTTTGAGGCTTTAATTTGCCAGAGTTTATCAAAAACCTCAAGTTTTTAAGCTACTTGATCTTAAAATGACATTCATTGCTTTGATTGTCAAATAATGCCACTGCTAGGAGTTTAAAAATACTCCAAGTGTTTCTATGATTGGTGAATGTCTTACTAAAACCTTTAGTGTAATTTAGTTACACTAAATATGCAGGAATTTTTCAAAATACTTAAGATAGAATCCATCGCCCATTGAAAGGTAGCTGGCGCATTATTAATTCCTGGGCATTCTTGTCAGCTGGTTTAATCTTGTGATGAATGGGGTCTCTCCACATAGCCTTAAAGCAGTTGGGCAAGAGGGCCCATGTGAGGGCCCATAGGCAAGAGAGGGCCGCTGTGGTTAGGTCCCTCATTTGTTGGCTTGATGAGCGGTTTAGATATCCCTGGAACACTGTGAGGATGATGCTCACACTGAGGAGGGCAGTTTGACCCCCAGAGAGAGCATACAGAGATGCGACAGCTCTGTTGAAATCCGAGGAATGGTCCATTTGCTTCGCTCAAAATTTCTGGTTTTCCTTCAAAATCTCAAATGATTTCAAAATCTCAAAATATTATTTTCAATTTTTAAGGTTTTTATTTAATATTAGAAGACGAAGTTGTCTTAAACACCTTTGCTTGGTTGGTTTTTATATTGTGTAACAGGGATATGGAGAAATTAGACCCTGTGGAGTCTGCGGGCGGCGTGCTATTTTTGGGCCTATTTCAAGAATCTCGGCCTCCAATATTCCCATCTAGGCCTGTTCTAGACCATTAGTTGAGTACCTGTGGCATTATGAAACTTTTTCGCATTTCTTTTTTGTTCATTGGGGACAAATCAGAGCTCATCTTGACCTTATCGCTAAAATTCCCTTTTTTGGGATAGTTTGGCCTGGCAGCCCCTGATTTTTTTGGCTGCCCTTCACCGTGGCTCTCAATACTTTTGATGAGCAGCGGATTCCACTTAGCAGCTCCTGATATTCTGAGCTGCCCAATGCCATTGTTTCCTCTTTTGGTGTTATTTGGCTTGGCAGCTCCTGATTCACTGAGCTGCCCAATGCTGTGATTTTTGCCACTTCCATTTTTGGCATAATTCAGCTTAGCAGCCCCTAATTCGCTGGGCTGATCTTTGCTGTTGCCAATCTTAATGCATAAGTCCTCAGAATTTGGGTTAGCGGCCTCTAATTGGCCCAGTTTCCATTTATGTCAACCTTTGCCACCTTTGCCTTGAGGTCTCGTCAATTTTGCAGCACCTGATTTGACAGAATGTCATTTTTGAGTGGTCAATGCCCTCGAGCCCTACATTTTCTATATATATTGTGTATGATACTACTAGCTGCAATCCCTGCCTTAGGGGGGTTGGGGCGATGTGGCGGTCAGGAAGCGCCTTGACCATCACATCACCCCCTCAGAGGAGAGCCCCCTGCATCCCCACTATTCCTCCACCTTCCAGGGACAGTTGGCACAATCGGTGGCTGTTTGCCAGGAGGATTATTCTATTGGGTAGCCGACCATTTCACCAAGTACCATCGCTTTTTGTGAGCAATCTTGGTGTCCAGAATCTCCTTCACCTCATACTCCACCTCTCCTGGGTTGTCCGACTGGACTGGCTCTGGCTTTGCTGGTATGGGTCCTTCATACTTCTTGAGCTGCAAAATGTGCAAAACTGGATGTGCGTGCAATCCTTTATAAGAATTCTAATTTGTACGCCACCTCATTCACCTGTTGAAGGACCATGTAGGGTCCTAGGTTGACAGGTCTGAACTTCTTACACTGTCCCAGGGGTGTGTAGTGTTTGCATTTATCAATACATAGTCTCCATCTTTGAGAGGCAGAGCCTCAGAGAGATGCACATACACCTTCCTCTTCTGAGCCTCCGCTGCCTTCTCCAGGTTGGCTCTCAAAATCTCAAAATTTTCCTTTATTCCAGTCACTAACTCATCCGCCGCAGGGTTCATTTCCCCTGTGTGTCCCTCCATTGTCCGTGAGTGATACCTGTGGTTTGTGAAAAAGGGCGACATTACAGTTGATGAATGCACCAGGTTGTTGTAAGCAAACTGTGTAATCATCAGCCACTTAATCCAATGATCAGGTCACGTGGTGAGGTAGCACCGTAGGTACTGTTCCAGGGTCTGATTGACCCTCTCCATCTGGCCATTTGACTAGGGGTGGTAGGTGAAGGAATGGAATGGTTTAATTTTTAGATTTTCCAGGAGGTGATCCCAGAATCTGGAGATGAACTGCAGGCCCCTGTCCAAGATGATCTCATCTGGGAGTCCATGTCGAGCAAAGACCTCCCTCACAAAGATTTCAGCCAGGTCCTTCACTGTGACCTTAGAGGTGCAAGGGAAGAGCTCAGCATACTTTGTTAGTCAGTCCACCACCGCCTGACCACGTTGTAGCCCTCCGATTTTGGGAGCCCAGTGATAAAATCCACGCTCAGGGAGGTCCATGGCATTTGGGTGATCTGCAGTGGCCTTAACATCCCTGTGGGTTTATTTCAAGATGACTTTGATTGGGCACAGGTAAGGCAGCGCGTGGTATACCCTCTTACCATTCCCGCTAGGCCCATCCAGGAGTAGTTCCAGCGTATTAGCTTGATCGTTTTCCCCACCCCAGGGTGTCCCACCAGGGGGTGGTCATGACATAGCTCCATTACTTCGGTTTGAAGCTTGAGCGTCGGGACCCATAGGCGTCAGGGTGCAGGATGAGGCCCCCTCCTACCTGAAATTCTTGTAGCCTTTGCTGGGTTCCCCTCCCTCTATCTCTCTCCTGACCATCTCTCCAAATTTGGTGCATCGTTGGGCTGTCTAAATTCTCTCTTTTAGGTTGGCGCATTCCTTCTGTATCAATGCAAGCAGCTGGGGAGGGAGCATCATGGCCTTGTTGAAATCGTCCAGCTCCTCCTTTGTAAAAGTTATTTTCAGGTCCTGGCTGATTAGGTCTGGGAGTAAGTTGCTCTCCCTGGGCTTATATCCTATTTATAAAATCATATTGCGACAGCTCCAGGTGCCAGCGGGCCTGTCTTTGGTTTATCCTATGGGGCTCTTGTGGAACTCCAAGGCCCTGTGGTCAGTCAATATCATGAATGGATGCCGTGCATACAACAGATGATGCTGCCACATATCTAGTGCCGTGACAATCGCCAGGAGTTCCTTATAATAGACAGGGTAGTTTGTTTCCGCCGGTAGCATCTTCCTGCTGAAGTAGCATACTGGGTGGTCCAAACCATCCTCCCCTGTTTGCAGAAGGACCGTCCCAATGGCGAAATTCGACGCATCTGTCTCTACAATAAATGGGTGATTAGCGTCCGGGTGTGCTAGGACTGGCACTGTGAGTCGGGCCTCCTTGATGGCCTGGAACGCCCTCTCTTCTTCCTCCCCCCATGAGAAAGAAACTTGCCCGGTCAACCAAGTAAGCGGGGTGGCTGTTTCTGAGAGGTCCTTGGTGAATCTCCTCAGGAAATTCACCACCCCTAAGAAACTGCGCACATCTGTCTTGTCCTTTGGTGCTGCCCATTCCTTCACTGCCATCAACTTGTTGGGCAGATGGCTGTCCCCTTTTCAAATACAACGCTTCCTAGGAAAGATACTGAGCCCTTGTAGAACTCGCATTTGGAGGGCTTCAGACGCAGGTTAGCCTTGTCCAGTGCACTGAGGACCTTCTTGACGTCCTCTGTGTGTGTCTCACAAGACTTTGAGAGCACAAAATTGTTGTCCATGTATGCAACACAGCATCTCCCAATCAAGTCGCCCATGGCATGGTCAATGGTTCTTTAGAAAAACGGCAGGGGCTTTAAGTCCAAACGGCATGACCTTGTACTCATATACCCCTAGGTGGCACTTGAATGCCATGTACTGTTGGTGCTCGGGTACAAATGGCACTTGGTTGAAAGCGTCGACCAGGTCCAACTTAGAAAACACCTGACTCCCAGCAATCATCTGTGAGATGCTTGCCATGAGCGGTTGGGATAGGGGTCTGTTTCAGTTATGGCGTTTAGACGGCGGTAGTCCACACAGGGGCAGAGCTCGCCGTTGGCCTTGGGGACCAGGAGGATGGGAGACACCACAGGAGATTTCGAGGGCACTATCATCCCTCGCTCCAACATATCCTTTACATACTGGTTTAGGGCTTCCTTTGCTCTGGGGTTCAGGGGGTACACCGGGCTTCCTTTTGGGAGCTCAGCATCCCCTTTGAACTTGAAAGAGAATGCAAAGGGTCCCTGTGGATTGCAGGGGGCGGCGACGCTCTTCTGGAACAGGTGTTCATAGTCTCTGAATTCCTCCGGTATCTTTTCCCTCTCCATCCCTAGGTGCACAGAGTTCACGCCAGGCCTGCTTTTGCCAGAGGTAAAGAATTCTAACGACAAAGGCTCTTGTTCCTTGGGGTGAAGCATCACTTGGCCCTCCTCCAGATCAAAATGTGGGGAGTACTTATGCCACCATTTCATGCCCAGTACAATGGGGTGGGGCAGGTTCTAAATGGCGCAAAAGTCTTCCCAGAAGTGGTGGACTCCCTGTTGGAGCTTGATCCTAGGTTCAATCTCCCTGCAATCCGATGACTTGGAGGTGTCTGCAAGAGTCACGGTCCCCTTTTCTCACATTTGTACTCCCAATTTCCTGGCTAGCTCTCGGTCCATGTAGTTTTCTTTGGCCCCAGTATCCACTAAAGCCCACGTTCTTTCTAAATTGGCCCCTTTTTCTTTCTTCTTTTGCTTCAAAGTAAACGGAATAAACAGGTAGGAGGAACCATTTCCTTTTTGAGCGAAGAGATGCGGGCAGGGGTCAGGCGAAGGTTGTAGGTGGGGCCGTCTGAGCCGCTGGGAGCAGTGGGTGCAGGAGCTGCAAGGCGTGGGGCATTCTCCCCAGGCCCCCTGCTCCTGTTGCCCATATGGCTTGATATGGGCTCTGACTCCGCGCATCATCCTCAGAACTTACTATGATTTCCAGGCACAGGGGCCCTGGCTTGGTCTAAGGCTAGCTGATTTTCTACCTGGGAAGCAACAGTGACCTCTTCTTCCAAGGTTGCCCTAAGGTGGGTGGCGGCTATAGATGTGAGGATGTCTGGGTAAAGGTTCTTTCTAAACGTCCGTGTAAGCTGGGAAGGTTACACTTTTGCGGCTTTGGCTAGGGGCTGGAACAGCCAAGCGTACTCCATAACAGCCATTTTCCCTTGGCTGAGGGCCAAGAGCTCTGACCAGGCGGCATCCTGAGAGTCTTTTGAGGTGGCGGCTCTTTCCACAAGGTGGAGGCAATCCTCCAGAGAGGCAGGAAGGGCCAGCTGTGTTTCCAACAGGTCAGTAAGCCAGATATACAGGTTCTTTGGTAGGTCCGCTATCACCTGGGCAATCTGGAGGGATGTGGCTGTTGTACCCCCAGAGGCCGCTGTAAGGCAGGCTATGATCTAACGTGGGAGAAGGTTCCATGCATTAGACTCAACTCCTCCAGGGTCAATGCTTGTCTAAACTCTGACGTGGCATCAACGTGTTGGACATAAGTGACCGAGTTCCCTCGTGATGGGAGGAGACGTGTGGCTTCCCTCAGCAGGAACAGGATGAAAAAGATGACCATTAGGAGAGTGGTAGTATGCTCATACCAGGCAGGTAGGGCACTCTCATATGGTCTCCCTATCCCATCCCATAAAAGGGAGATGAGGTTGAATAGCTTCGTCTAATGTGATGAACAGTGTCTCTCCACATTGCCACAAAGCAGTTGGGCAAGAGGGCCCATGTGAGGGCCCATAGGCAAGAGAGGGCCACTGTGGTTAGATCCCTCATTTGCTGGCTTAATGAGCGGTTTAGATATCCCTGGAACACTGTGAGGATGATGCTCACACTGAGGAGGGCAGTTTGACCCCCAGAGAGAGCATACAGAGAGGTGACAGCACGTCAAAATCTGAGGAATGATCAATTTGCTTTGCTCAAAATTTCTGGTTTTCCTTCAAAATCTCAAATGATTTCAAAATCTCAAAATATTATTTTCAATTTTTAAGGTTTTTATTTAATATTAGAAGACGAAGTTGTCTTAAACACCTTTGCTTGGTTGGTTTTTATATTGTGTAACAGGGATATGGAGAAATTAGACCCTGTGGAGTCTGCGGGCGGCGTGCTATTTTTGGGCCTATTTCAAGAATCTCGGCCTCCAATATTCCCATCTAGGCCTGTTCTAAACCATTAGTTGAGTACCTGTGGCATTATGGAAACTTTTTCGCATTTCTTTTTTGTTCATTGGGGACAAATCAGAGCTCATCTTGACCTTATCGCTAAAATTCCCTTTTTGGGATAGTTTGGCCTGGCAGCCCCTGATTTTTGGGCTGCCCTTCACCGTGGCTCTCAATACTTTTGATGAGTGGCAGATTCCTCTTGGCAGCTCCTGATTCACTGAGCTTCCCAATGCCATCATTTCCTCTTTTGGTGTTATTTGGCTTAGCAGCTCCTGATTCACTGAGCTGCCCAATGCCGTTATTCTTGCCACTTCAGTTTTTGGCATAATTCAGATTAGCAGCCCCTGATTCGCTGGGTTGCTCTTTGCTGTTGCCAATCTTAACGCATAAGTCCTCAGAATTTGGGTTGGTGGCCTTTGATTGGCTCAGTTGTCATTTACATCAACCTTTGCCACCTTTGCCTCGAGGTTTTGTCTTTTTTTGGCATCTGATTCGACAGAATGCCATTTTTGAGTGTCATTGCCCTCAAGCCCTACATTTTTATTTATATTGTGTATGATGCTAGCCGCAATCCCCGCCTTAGGGGGGTCAGGGCTATGTGGCGGTCAGGCAGCGCCTTGACCATCACAAATCCCTTAAGTGGTGATAATTGCACAAATTTCCTAAAATGGTTTTGGCAAGTATATCTGCCATTACCATGAGATCAACTTGGCCAAAAAGAACTTGGCTTCTACTAAAAGATTACGCGCATTTTCTATCCTCAAACAGGATATGAATCCTTAGTAATTTTTTTGATGGTAGTAATCAATCAAAGCTTGATTTGATCCATTCTCTTTCTTCACAATAAGGACTGGAGTCACCAATGGACTCAATAAAGGTAAAAGGAGCCCATGATCAATAAGTTTACTAGTCTTTTATGACTACTGCTTTAGAAATCTTTAATTGGTGGATGAGTTTCATTTTTATTGGAAAATATTATTAAGTATCAAACTTATGGATCACATTAATAGCGCATCAAAGTCATGATCATCCTGAGCACATATCCTATTTTTTTATAAATGTAGCACTTCCTAACGCTGATGTTCTGATAAGTTAGCATGTTGCTTTTCATCAACTAGTAAATTAATTTTTTCAGCAACATCCGCTGGTAATCTCATTTCTGCTAGCGTACCAATATCATGGAACTCTCTAATTTTAGCAGTCTGGATTAGATGAGTATTTAAAGATAACTTAGTTTTCCTCTACCTTCATTGGGTGTTGGTAAATTTATATGACTGGACAATAAGCCTAAACTATTGACAGCGGATCATTAGTTATCCATTAAGATTAGGTTCAGAGCATTTAATAAAACAACACAATTTGATATGGGTCGCTGCTAAGTGATCTGACCTCAGCAAATGAGGTATTCTGCTGGAACTCTTAATGATGAGATGAGTACAATGGACATTGAAGAAGCTGAGTAGCTGCGTGGATGGGCTAAAGAACGGTCAAAGAGATGAGTGAAAAGGGGGGAACAAAGAAAGAAGGATGATGCTTTTTAGTTGATAATATGTAATAGATTTTACAGTGTTAGATTAAAGGGATAAAGGAAATGGACTCTGCTTCCAGAAAAAAGTCAGTATTTATTGAATCATTTGGTTTCATTTATATTTTATCACGCTTGTTTGGGAAATGAAGATCCTCCATCATTTTTCGTTGCATCAGTTGGATTTTTTTCCTGTGCAACCCTTTGTAGATTGTAACCTATTCCTCCATATTTACAACAGTGATGCTCAATTTAGGTGGGTCCGATGATCCAACCAAAATAGTAACTAAGCTATCCAGACCATTGCAAATCTGGTTAGCCCTGACGAGAAACCATCCTAGCCTAATAAGTCAATGCAATACGCTGCCATCAAGATTGCTCTGAATACAATATGCTTAACCCAAGACAAGCTCTTTCATGAGCATAAAGTTTCGATGTATTAATTTAAAGAAGTATTAAATCAACTACATGCTCTCAATTGGCAGAACAGGCAATTATAAGACTACCTTGATGATGCTATTGTGTGGCTGAACTGCGTAGAGCAGAAAATAAAGATTACCATATATTCTCAGAGCCCCTTGGGAAAGCTGACAAACAACTAGGATATGACAGTGAATGGCCGCGGAATTATGATAGGTATCAAGTTGAGGAAATCACAGTGGACCTAACTGATGAACAAGCATCCAGCGTGAGTCAGTTCACATCTAGCAGGATCTTGGGGGTTGATTATGCTTCTCCAAAAAGAGTGCCTCGCGGTTTTTCAGTGTTGCTAGCAGAAGAGGGCCAGGATGACTCCATTCCTGCGGACAAGCTGAGTTCTGCTATTCCTTCCATGCCCTCCCCTCGCTAGGAGGCACAATAGTCCCATGAGCAGTGCCCCAGTTTGTTTCAAGAGCTTGTAGCCTCAAACGGGACGAAGCTGTTTGCATTTGCAAGTTGCATCCATTCAATCAGGATGAAAATATGCATGGGTTCTTTAAATAGTTTGAGTTTTGGTGGAGGGAGCATTGGACCACTAAAAGGATATGCTGCTGATATCTATACTAGAAGTTGAATGCACTGACTAGGTTATCTGCTATCAGATAGATAGTTCCATTACCTACTGTAAAAATTTACTCTGTTGGGTTGATTATTGGAGGTCAACCATAGTAATCTTTCTACTGCACAGGTTTAATTTCCTCGTGCACCTCGCGTTTTAACAATATATATATATAATTCAATAAAAGTATGACGACTATTATCCATAGTTGAGTTAAAATTATTTTCAGGCCCAATGCTTCGGCTGGTATTTCTGATTAATACTTGATATCATACTCAAAGGAATTTGTTCCCTGTAATCCTGTCCACTCAATCTTCAATAAGATCCTCTGATGGCAGTCTCCTTCAGCCCAACACACAGTTGGCAGCAATCCCTTAGCCATGTTTCCTTTATCTCTAGATCCCCGCTTGGATCTCTACTCTTCTCTAAGAGTCTACCAATTATTGCCTTCTGCAATAATATCCTTGAGATGGAATCTTCACGCTAGATGCGGATAGTCTAACTATTACCAAATCTACAATAAAACTAATAATGTTCTAAAGGAGTAATGTATAAGTATATATGTGTTTTTAACTATGTTTTTATCTCTATCTCCCCCTTTTATTAGAGTGAGTCTTAGTGAATTAATAGGGGATTCAGCCATCTAACCCTCAGTTGACACCTCTTCAATGAAATGGCAGCCGTTGCCATTGAATCACCCTTCCTCATCTCGGCAGTGATGGACTTCCCCATCCTGGCTAGGATTCCAACGTTGGACATCCTTGAGACCTCAAATGAAAAGAGTCAGAAACATGACCCTAACATTTTCCTCTCAATCCAAGCGAATCAACCATAATTGGCTAGCGACCTGCTTAGGTAATGGGACTTTTTACCCATTATGGCAGGTCACTTCACCAACTGATCAATTCACTAGTTGCAGGTGGCATCACTTGCCTTGCAACTCATTAAACATTCCTAATCATTCGGTGATGAAACCTGACTGATCCCATTTGGTACACCTGATTGTTAAGCACTATCAGATGCCCATGTTTCGTTGGCTGCTCCACCCGATGAGATATTAGGTATTCATCTGGATTGATCCCTGATGGATATGACCAGACAAATATCCTAAAATCCCCTGAACGTAGTTCCTCCAAAATTTGGGTCAACCAATTTCTAATTCACTTCGCTTTAGGGAACTTTTCCCCTAGAAATACCAGGTAATCTAGCAGGCTGGGAATATGGGCAAAAATCCCAATACATCCCCCCTCTTGCCTAGATTTCCAGTGAGAAAAGGACTGGGCATGGAAATACCGCTTTGGACACCTGATCAAATACTTCATTGGTTCAAGTGGAGTACACTTTGTCAATAATCAATGCTGCTTGGGATGACCTTCAGCATACGGCATTCCTCCTCTTTCTCCTTGCTACCGCCTACTCAGAGCGCGGTCCCCATGACCTCTTGTCATGTGAGGTTGATCCATTTACTCGTGACAATATTTTTCCTGGGATCCGGTTTTCCCCCCATCAGGGTATATGACCTGCTGTCATATTCAGGTTTCTTGGTCTGGCGTCCTTGAATGTCTGATTCTCTCCTCATCCTAGACAGGAGACTCTTGCCATTGATGTTCGTTTTCGTGGCTTGATTAAGAATAGTTATCTATGTTTGCCTTCATTATTTCACTCATAAAATTTTGGCTGTAAGTCATTCTTAATCTTTCCCTTGGAAAGCTTATTTCATTAATTTTATGAAATTAATTTCTAAAAATTAGAGCCTAATGGATTGTAGGGTGCATAATGTCAACTTATATATAAGTCTGACATCGCCCCTCTAGTCCTGATCATATGTCAAACTCAGAATCTCGTTATCAGCAACTTCTGAACAGTCTGTCAGATTTGGACCTCCACCTCTTCCAGCGGATGAGTTGGGATGCTTGTGGAACCTCTTCTATGGTCCTTCCAGGACTCATACACCTAGTCTGGTGCAAAGGGCTAGTCCTTCTGTCGAGTTACTGGAAATGGTATACAATCCCACAAAAACCAAGCGTGCCATCATTTTGAATAACTCTTGGCTGACTCTTCCCTTACAGTCAATCCCCGAGTTGGACTTTGAAACCCTTCTTGGGATTGGCTCCTTTCACTGAGGCTCTGAACATCATCATTGATGCTCCAGAAGTTATGCCGACTGCTTTAGATCATTTGTTTCTGGCCAAGTCAGATTTTTCCCCGAGTTCCTCTTCTGATTCAGTCAATTTTACCAACCTGTGGTGCTGGTTTCTGAGCTTTCAATCAGGAACAGCATTCATTCTGAGCTCCCCTATGCTGAACTTCGAGTGCAAGTCACCAAGGCGTTGTCATTAGTGCTGAATCCCTCAGATCTGGACAACCTTCTGGATTGGGATAATGCCATTTGTGCTCTCCTCTTTTCCAGCCAAGTTCTCTAAAGTTGGTCGATGAAGCTTCCAGCCTCACCTGATTTTCATTGGTCATTCAGCTTCATCTTCTGTGAGGCCCATAATCATCATTTACAGGATGCAATCCATTCTTTGCATGACTTCCTCTTCTCTGGAGCTTCCCATCGCTATCTTCCATTGATGGCGCTAATTGGGGGTATGATTTGACAACCTCCCTTGAGTATTCCTTCTTTGCTGCCAGCTCACATGTCTGGTGTTCTTGATGAGGCCCATCGGCAGGCACTCAAGACAAATATTCCAGCGCTGGTGCCTTATCGGGATTACTCAGGGTTATTTGCCAATTGCCTCTTCCTTTATTGCTGTTTTCCACCCCACTCTGGGGTTTCATGATTGGCATCTTCCAACATATCCATTTCCCTTACCCTAGTCACGTTCTCTCAGGGCTTGGAATCAGCTCAATGAACGTGATTTCATGTAGGACTCACCCTTGCAAGTGTGCAATTGCATATCAATTTTGATGGGCTGTTCCTTCCTACCGCAATCCATCCTCCCTCCCCCAAGAGGCGACATAGGCGGAATCATCTCCGCACTGAGGACAATCAATAAAGAATAAAAATTTATAAATATATCGGCTCTCTCTTTTTTTCCCAATATCTTTTATCAATTTTTTATTTTTATTTCCTTTTTTTTCTATGGGACTTGACCTTGTTTCAGTTCAGAGGTCCATCTTATCCCTTAAACTGGATCCTGGGATACTTCCTACCAGTTTTCTATGGTTCAGCGGTCCTTTTTTTGGACTTAACCATCTAGTTTGGTTCAGAGGTCCTTTTTTCAGACTTGACCAAATCATTAGGACATGACCAACTTAATGGTTCATCAGTCCTTTGGGAACTCTTTTTTTCACATTTTTTTCTTTAATCCACCACTTTAAATACTTAGCGTGGGCTCAATTTACTACTCTTCCATCCATGAGATTCTCGATGGAATATGCATTAGTCACCATCTTGGCGATTAATACGAATGGACCCAATCATAATGCATCCAACTTGTTTCTTTGTCCAAAACCATGCATATCACAATAGGTGACTCTTTCTCCTATTCGATATTCTTCTAATGGTGGTTGGTTCTTATCATCCATCGTTTTCGCTCATATTTTTTTCTTTAAGGTAGTATTGAATGCTTATGATTTCATAATGATCAGGATACTTGTCAGTCGGTTCAATAATTGTTTGGTACTCATCCCCAATGTAGGTTCTACTACCAAATATAATATTGGTGGTAATGCGGCCTTCCTCCCATAAAGTAATTCAAACAGTGTCTTTCCTGTCGCCGTATGATGACTGATGTTGTAGGCGAACATCACCAAACTCAGGTATGTTCCCCACGTGGAAGTTCTCCCTACGACTAGCTTCTTCAGCGTTGTGGCCAGCGTCCCAATGACCCGTTCTACCAGTCCATTCATCTCTGGCCGGTATGGTACTGACATGACTCCCCAGATCCCCATTATTTCATTTAGCCTCAGGATCACATGGGACATGAAGTTGGTCCCATTATCACTCATTATAACTTGTGGACACCCATGCCAGTATACTACTTGATCCAGGATGAATCTTGCAGTACTGGTAGCATCAACTCGGGTTAATGCTTTCGTTTTGACCCATCTCATCAGATGATTGATGGCAACTATGATGTATTTCATTCCTCCTGTACTCATTGCCAATAGTCTCATCATGTCGATAGATACCATGTGCCATGCAAATCCAGGTTGGAATCAGTCAGTATATAGTTGTATTCTTGTGTGGTTTATGCAGTTGGCATTCCATGCAACAAGCCAGATGGTCTGAAACATCATAATCAATTGATTCCCAGTAATAATACTAACAAATATGGTCTGTCATTTTTCTCAGGCCTCTATGCCCAAAAACCTTATGAGCAGCTTGAACGATCACTACTCTCTCCGATGGTTTTGGGAATAGTAGCCATTTCCTATTTGTCATCTTGAATACTTGTCCATCCATGATCTTGGTGTTTTCCATCACTTTTTGAAGCGCACCTTGGATTTCTCAAGGCTCATCCTCAATTCTTCCTTTGACCATTCTCTGGAATAGCTCATCCACCTGCAGATATACCAACTTAACCATTGGTAACCATGATAAGCCATCCGCGTTCTGGTGAGAAGCCCCCGCTTGGTGGACTATCTCATAATCATAAGCCTGAAGCTTGAGTGCCCATCGGGCCAGTTGTCTTTCAGGTTCCCGCAGATTGTGCAGCCAATGCAATCAAGAGTGGTCCATAACCACCTTAAAGTGCATTCCATGGACATACACCTGAAACTGTTTACAGGCGTAAATGACCACAAGGCATTCATGCTCAATTATGGTGTAATTCCTCCCCACGGCAGAGAGTGTCTGGCTCACATATGCCAACAGGTGTTCATCCCCAAGTTCATCTACTTGACTCAGTGCGGCGCTGATTGCCATCAACAAAGCATTGGTTTGGATGATAAACTCCGGATCAAAATTCAGATATTTCAGAATTGGCAAATCTATCAGGTACCGGCATAATTCATCAAAAGAGTCCTGGGCCTCTTCATTCCATATGAATCCTTTTTTGAATCTTTTAATAAATTAAATAAAGGCTTGGCTATTTGGGTGAAGTCCCAAATAAATTTTCTATAGTATCTGACCATCCCAAGGAATACTTAGATGTCTCAGACACTCTTTGGCACAGCCATCTGTTAAATAGCTGATATCTTCTGGGGTTGCAGCTGCAATCCATTTGCATTGATCACAAATCCCAAGTATTTAAGCTCCTTCTTGAAGAAGTGGCACTTCCGTGGCTCAATCTTCAGGTTAGCTGCGGACAGTCTCTTAAACACTTCCTCCAAGTGCTGAAGGTGATCAGTAAATGTTCTACTAACACATTGATATCATCTAGATATATCAGGATGTACAATAGCTTCAGGTCACTTTGTATTGCGTCTATGGCTCTCTGGAACGTCGCAGGCGCATTCAAAGACCCTGGGGCATCCTATCAGCTGATATAACCCCTGTGCGGTGATAATCGCACATTTTTCTTGGTCTTCTGCTGGCAAGTCGATCTGGCAGTATCCTGATATTAGGTCCATCGAGGAGAAATACTTCGCTTCTCATGATTGGTCCAGCGCATCATTGATCCTCAGTAGGGGATACAAATCCTTCTTCATAATTCTATTCATCCTCCAATAGTCAATCACTAACCAGTATAATCCATCTTTCTTCTTTACGATCAAAATTGGGCTTGCCCAGGGACTTGACGATGGAACTAGAAGCCCATGCTTTACTAGTTTTCTGATCTCATCTTCCACTACCGCTTTTGCAGCTTTTGATCTTCAGACCTTTCTCATTCTTATTGGTAAATTTTCTCCGGTGTAACTTTGTGAATTACGCCTTGCGCACATCTCAAATCGTGATCATCCTGAGCAAATACTTCCCAATATCCCTTGAATAGTTTGAGAACCTCCTCCTTCTGCCCTTCCAGCATATCTGTGAGCTGCTCTCAATCAACTAATAAGTTGATGCTTTTGGCCACTCTGGCTAGTAATCCCATTTCTTCGAGAGACCCAAAATCATGGTATTGTCTCAATTCTGCCATTGGGATTAAATGAATAAATGCAATGATTTGATTTCTCTTAATCTTCATTGGTTTTTCGCTTAAATTCGCCAAGAGAACTCATATTTCTCCATGGCCTGGAATAATTATCCCAGGAGCCACCCTAGCCTCCACTCTGGACTTCTTCTGGGGGCTTCCAACTTCTCCATACAACTATATAATCTCTAGAGTCAACCCTGTGTCAACTATCATCTGCAATCTGGCCAGTATGGTTTTCTCCTTCTTAATCCGCAAAGGAATTCCCCAGTTTTCTAGGATTTCAGCTGGCATCTCTCATTACTTCCTACCAACTAATTGGCACTGAATTGGTACAATGCCATCATTGTATAAATTTTGATGAAGTTATTTCTCCAGTTTAATGGAACTTCACCATTCTTTTGATATACTAATGGTAACGTCTGACCCAGAATGGTCAACTTATTATCCTCAAAGTTACATTTAACTCCATATTTCTGCAGAAACTCCGTTCCAATCAGGATATCATAGTTTTGGTTCACCAAAACTATCACTGGCGCGGATACCACCAATGATCTGAATCATAGTGTCAGCACACTGTACGCTCCACAGGAAACGGTGGTGTTCAGCCCAGATGTCCCATATTCTCTCTTGTGTTCCAAGTCCAGCAAGATCTTCATCCTCTTTACCAGCTTGGTCAACACAATGTTGATGGGTGCTCCGCTGTCAACTATTGCCTGTACCCTTACTATATTCACCTGAATATCTATATATGTACACTTGGAGTATTTTAATAGGGTATTTACTTAGTGAATTGTGGCGTTATTAGCTGAATCTAGGGTATTAATGATCTGCGCCGATAATTCAGTAAACGATTTCTTAATCACGCCAAGGGGAATTGACAGGTTGGCCTCATCTAAGCGAACATCAGTTAACTCATCATGATTATTGGTGGTCCAAATCTTCTCCGCCAGTTGTCAGGTGTACAGTCAGGCAACCTCCTGAACTATCTCAGGGTCAATTTTCTTCACCCTGGCTCTGGTCACAGCGTTTATGTCCATGTTGACCACTTGATATATTTTATCCTGCTCATCATCCACAAACAGATCACTAATATCTATTTCTTCATTCATAATATTGGGAGGAAAAGGTTTCTCCGCTGCTCTAGACTGTTCCTTGTCTAGACAGTGGGAACTTTTTCTGAATCCTTGGCTACTGCCATCTCTTTAGCCTGGACCACATTAACTTGATCCTTCAGCTTTTTGCAGTGTGCAGCGAAATGCCCCATCCCACCACACTGGAAGCATACCTTTTCTTTCTTGTTTAACCGTTTGAAATCCTTGGGCTTATTCCTCAAATCAGTTTAGTTAAAAGTCCCCTTTGCTCCTTTGCCTCCCTTCGTGGGATTTGAACTTTGGACTGGATTTGACTTGAAACTTAAATTCGGAGCATCGAATGTTGCTCCCAAAATCTTCAAATTGTCTACCATTTGCGAGATAGTTATCTCAGTCACAAATACAGTAGACATCATTCAATGCAAATCATGATAGGGCCGAAGGGCTGCTTGCAAGGCGATTCTTGCATCAAAGTCATCTAACACCTTTGCTCCAGCCAGGATCTGCAATTCCTGGTAGAATTGATATGCGAAGCTTGCAAGAGACTCATATTTACAGAATTGAATTCCCATAAAGTCTTCTTTGCATTTTGACATGTGGGTTGGACTGCCAGATTCCTTCATAATTGCCACTTTAGCCACAGCATAAGACCAGCCATCCCCCTCCAGGTGGGGTAACACCAGATTCTGGCAATCTGTGTTCAAGCAGTTCATGACCATCAATGCCTTCTGACAATCCCCATATCCATTCATGGTCATGTCAAATAGTTGGAAAATTGTTGGGGCGTTATCCCGATGGAATGTGGGCAATTATGGGTTGCTCTGAATTCCTCTGAATCATTTTGGGCCAATTCTCTCAGTTTGGCTACTCAGCTCACTTGCAGAGTGACTTCAGGCATCATCTCCAAAATAGCATTGAATGTGGGTGATATATTTCTTGGGGTATTTGTCTTCCCAAGTATCATTTGAGGACTTCCTTCTTCAGCATCACTGTCTATGTCAGACTCACTTGCACTTCTGTATGCTTTCAATTTCTCTATTTCTTTTATTTACTTCTTAATGTCCACACCAAATTTTCTTAAACAATTGTGATCCTCTTCACATTCCATTTTCAGGAATAGTACCTCTCAGAAGAGGTCTCCTTCTTTGCTCTTTAACGAGTTTTTTTGCCAAGTAACTCGTTCCTGAAGTTGGCTACATTGTCAACTCCTTCCTCCACCTTGGCGACTCGTTCTTCTAAGGCTGCAAACTCCCAGTGGTCCACATAGTTTAAGGCGTTCTGGTTCAATGTGGCGATCATGGTCCACAACTTGTGCATCTCTTCTTTGTACGACATTTTGGATAAATTCTTCTACTCAACTACCCCTGTAGTGAGCACCAACGTGTAAAAATTTACTCTGTTGGGTTGATTATTGGAGGCCAACCCTAGTAATCTTTCTACTGCACAGGTTCAATTTCCTTGTGCACCTCGAATTGTGAGAATATATATATATAATTCAATAATAGTATGACGACTATTATCCATAGTTGAGTTAGAATTATTTACAGGCCCAACGCTTAAACTGGTATTTCTGATTAATACTTGATATCATACTCATAGGGATTTGTTCCCTATGATCCTGTCCATTCAATCTTCAATAAGATCCTCTGATGGCAGTCTCCTTCAGCCCAACACACAGTTGGCAGCAATCCCTTAGCCATGTTTCCTTTATCTCTAGATCCCCGCTTGGATCTCTACTCTTCTCTAAGAGTCTACCAATTATTGCCTTCTGCAATAATATCCTTGAGATGGAATCTTCACGCTAGATGCGGATAGTCTAACTATTACCAAATCTACAATAAAACTATTAATGTTCTAAAGGAGTAATGTATAAGTATATATGTGTTTTTAACTATGTTTTTATCTCTATCTCCCCCCTTTTATTAGAGTGAATCTTAGTGAATTTATAGGGGATTCAGCCATCTAACCCTCAGTTGACACCTCTTCAATGAAATGGCAGCCGTTGCCATTGAATCACCCTTCCTCATCTCGGCAGTGATGGACTTCCCCATCCTGGCTAGGATTCCAACGTTGGACATCCTTGAGACCTCAAATGAAAAGAGTCAGAAACATGACCCTAACATTTTCCTCTCAATCCAAGCGAATCAACCATAATTGGCTAGCGACCTGCTTAGGTAATGGGACTTTTTACCCATTATGGCAGGTCACTTCACCAACTGATCAATTCACTAGTTGCAGGTGGCATCACTTGCCTCACAACTCATTAAACATTCCCAATCAGTCAGTGATGAAACCTGACTGATCCCAATTGGTACAACTAATAGTTAATCACTATCAGATGCCCCTATTTCATCAGCCGCTCCGCCCAATGAGATATTAAGTATTCATCTGGATTGATCCCTGATGGATACAGCCAGACAAATATCCTAAAATCCCCCAAACATAGTTCCTCCAAAATTTGGGTTAACTGATTTCCAATTTACTTCACTTTAGGGAATTTTTCCTCTAGCAATACCAGGTAATCTAGAGCGCTGGGAATATGGGCAAAAATCCCAACACCTACCAAGAAGTTAAGGATACTATGCTGAGATTATTTAATGGCATAGAAAAAATATCTTAGCAAAAGGCTGATATACTATAATGGGTAACAGCGGAAGAAGCCCTGGAAGCATTTGCTGATCAGTTTACCTCATAGGCACACGTCTTGGTAGGAGCTGGAAAGCTATCTGAGGCTGACGTTGGAATCACAATGATCTCTGCGGTAAAACCACACCTTGAGTTATTAAATGTAATGTCTGTTTTTAAGATGTTCATTTTCTCAAAATTGTTAGTTACTTGCATCATCCAGCAGCAACGTTTATCCCTCACAATCATTAATGTAAGCCTTCAAGACCCCACAGGGCCTCCTCTCTCAAGTGGCGTGAAAATCCTTCTTTGATTCTGATGAACAATCCCTGGCCGTCCTCTACTATTTATCTCATCATCGCCAAATTACAACCCTAGGCCAACCCTCAGACTGGATTTTCAACTGATACTCAAAAGCAAGAACCTTCTGGATTAACCTGCTACGCTTGCAGTCATTTTGGAATATTGTGTTCAGATGCTCTACTAAGTGGCAAGCATATGTTATAGAGCATTACCTGTACATACAGAAAAAAGATCAAATAAAGTAGAGATAGACCCTCTACTTATGCTAATTCAACTACAATTGTTCAATTGATCCTGACAAGTTGCTTTACACTGAGAAGCCCCAATGCATTTACATGTTACTGTGTGTGGCCAGTATGGAACGCTGTTCCACCACCTGGAGAAGTGTCTTACCTCTAAAGTGATATGGCGCGAAGTTCAACGTCTGCTGGGCCAGGATCAAACATTTCCCTTCAGTCTTTCAAGAGATATGTTTGCTTTATCAATGACCTTGTGATAGTTGAGGTCTATCCTCAGCATCACATTGCCCTGATCTTTGGTAAGACAGGGCAGACTGTGTCTGGATGTATGGAGGAGGAGGGGGCGTTGGTCCTGGCAAGGACGCCTAAGGGGCAGGAGCTTGAAGGAGGCCAAGGAGCAAGATGGGTGTCCAAGTCGAGGTAAAATGGGAATCGAGTAACATGGGTAGTTTCGAGATTCAATTTGGATTTGAATCAAGAATGGAATGGAACGGGTGCTTGGAAGTTTCGCGGTTCATTTGGGATTCGAAATGGAACTGGCGCGGAAATGTTGAGGATCAGAACTGGCATAGAACCATTGAGCGAGGATTCCGCGATCCTGCTGTAAGGTTTACACCAAGCATCAGTCAGATTAGCACCATAAGCTTGTGTTATATTTTATATTAGCTTTTAGCATGTGTATATAGGGAAGGAACTGGGAGCTGGAGGCTTCTCAGTTCTGTTTTCTATCAACCTGGCCCAATATTAAATAAAAGAACTTAAGATTTATATATATATACTTTGAGTTTATTTTAAAGATATTGCCTAACTGCAGCCATGTTTGGCTTGAATCAACAAGAATTGGACTTTGAGAGTGAGCTGGGGAGAGCTATTGCCTCCCTTTATACCTTTTTTTGGAGTCAAGGCATGTTACTGGGGTTAAGTATATTTGCAACTGTCTTCCAGGGGGTGCTTGTCCAATCTTGTAGCGCGCGTACAAGGAGAGTAGTATCAGGAGCCCTGTCAGCCCTATGGCTGTAACATGGATTCTGTTGCCCAACTCATTTGTGGCTCATTGGAAGGAGCCAGTGCGTTACAGACCTCCCCCCTTCCACCCTCCCTTCATGCTCTGGTGGTTCCAATCGCCATGTGGACTATCCACGCAATTGTCTTGGATGCCATCACAGGCTCCACCCCCACACTCCCAGAAGCTGTCCACAGAGTCTGGTCTCATTTGGTGGACCACTTTCAGGCGTGGATTTTTGGATACCTCCCACCACATCGCCAACAGCTGGTCTCCTCCTGGTTCCCCGTTTGGTTCATTAAATCAGATCCTTTCCTCCACACATGTTCAATTGTGGCTACAGCCTCTTCACACGTTCCCTCCCCCTCCCCATAAGTGGAGGTTCCGCTGGAAACAAGAGATAGCATCGCTTCTCTGGGGTGCCTTCCCTGTTACTAAGTTTTGTCTCTTTTGGGTCAAATTCAGAAGTGTCCATCCCATAATTGGCCTTCCTCACAATAATTTATAAAATATAATACATGTTACTAAATCTGCAACCAGCCAATGACGTGTAAATGGTGACTCGCGCTCAAGCCAAAGAGGCCAAAATGGAGGATGGTCACAAGAAAACTCTGATGCCTTACTAATGATAAATCTAAAAGCAAGCCACCTCTGAAATACCTTGCCCCTTGTTGGATGTGCCTATGACGAAAGAAGATTACTTCGCTATCCCAGTAAATGCAATCATTAAGGAGTACCCCAAGGTCAGAGTGGGTATTATGTGGTTTCTTTGAAAAAAGGAATCCCTTGGACATTCACGTGACAAAATAACAAAAATTCTGCATATTTTGAATATATGTATCGTGGCATTTTTGTTGCAAAAAACAAAGTTCTCATGATTAAAGACACTAGCGCCCCAATTAACATAGTATACTCCTGGTAGTAGCTGAGTGCCGCTGAAACCTAATCTGGAGCACCAGATGGTATACAGGACTGCCAGGGTGACATGCAATGTCTCATAAGGGGTGACAATACACTGCCTTTGCAATTTAGGTTATTGCCATCTCAGCACCGAGATTTGTGTTGCCTGATAAAAACAATGACATGCTGATCAGAGCAGCTTTCATGCACCATTTGGTGAAGTTTGGATATGGCTGAAGAGACCTTTAAAATATTGGGTCAGCGGATCCCAGTTTAATTACTTCCAACTGGTTGCCCAAGTATTCTAACCAATCGGTACAAATAAATCTTGCATACAGTGATGGTGTAATCCCTGTCCACTATCGCCAATTGAAAAACAAAACCAGGGCCCTCCCTCACCAAATATATGAGTTCCAGGGTCTGCCACTCTGATCCGTTACTGCCATAATGATCCGCTCTAGCCAAGTTATAGTGAGCACAGAGCTAAAGATTAAGTTATCTATGAGCTTTATAGTGAAATTCTTAGCCCTATCAGCAAGCATACCTCAAGCCCCATGTGGCCCCAGGCATATTATTACCTGGACAAAGAGAAATCAAAGTGTTACTAGAAAATTCACAAAAAGGATCACTTAGGATCTGAAAACCAGGTGGTGGAATATCTGAATTTAGTCCCTGTGGATGAGTTCCTCCGCTTTCATGAGTTTGGCTCACTCAATTAATTTGGTCTTCCCACTGGGCCTCAGGCGTGCGTAATGGTAGTGGTCCCATGCAAAAACTTAATGGGGTTATTATTAGAGTAGTAAAATTGTACAATAGTTTTATTTTAGAAATAATGGGAAATATTAATGGTTGACGATCCTAATCTAGGATGCACTTGTGGAGTTATACATTGGTTGGACAGAGTGAT
>JAKSZP010017663.1:0-53972 GCA_022478985.1 Massospora cicadina
GGAGGAATCCATGAATAAAGTTAACTCAGAGTAAAGGATCTTGGAGCTTTAGTTAAAATTTCATATTCAACCAATGGCAAAGTAGAACAAACATATAGCTTAGTGAGTATCAAATGGCTACTATTATTTGAGGACTCCTCAAGGAGGTCTACATTGAGGCCATACCAAAAATTATCTAATAAAATAGAATGCATTTTGAAATATAGTTGCCCACTAAAATATTGATCTAGCAGAGATGACTATAAAGGAGATTAAGGAGGTAAGACATGGTCATTTTGCTGCAATACTGAACCAGATCTAGAAAATAAAAATAAAACCTTCTAAAAGTGTGGTATTTTCACTTGATTAAGTTCATACTCAAGTTTATAAAGTTGTGAATATTTTCATAATTTATATAATATTTGCAGTAGTACATGAATCCCCGTTTTGTAGATAAACTGAAGCCCTTGATTAACTAGATTCTTGTAAAAATTAAAGCTTTTTATAAAACGCCAGCAACCCTATTGTGCGACCCTTTTAGAACTAACCTGGGCATATTGGTTTTACTCAACGTTGTTATAGGGTATATTTTAGATCAGGGAGGAAAGTCAGCTTTATCCCTTTGACCTTGATGACCTCCTCCTTGTTCTTACAATTTGTTCCACCAATTATGTCTGAGACAAGACATTAGCCTCTCGCTTTTGAGGCACCACCCCTCCTCAAGAGGCGTCATCCAGGAAAATGTTTTTTGTGAGCAGGAGATAGTTCAATGGCAGCAAACTTTAGAGTTGCCTTAGGACTAGAAATTTCCGAAAATTGTTTGTGGAACTTATCAATGAGTTCATGAGCATGGGCACAATTGCAGGCTGCACTAGCTGTTTTCTGCAGTGTCAAAACCTTTCCACAATACCAGGTACTCAATCTTTCTTTTCACATGAAAAAATGCTTAATCTCCTCCACTTCTCACTCAGGCGCTCCATCTATGAGATATGACTCTGAGAGCTTTGGAAGGGGACCCTCAAGCAGGGTTAGCATCTCTCATGAAATGTGACAAAGATATGGAACTTTGGTGGTAGATCCAATTTGTAGGATACATGACCCACCTTTATAAAAATGTAGTAAAGCCCTATCCTCTTTGCCCCAGATTCTTGCATATCATCTTATTTGTAGTGTTCTTAAGTTCAAGCAACACAAGATCTCTCTCCTTATATTTAGGCCCTACCCTTCTATTACCATCTGCATTCCCCTAGTAGACCCTCATGGTAGCCTCCCAGTTTATGTTTACCTCCTAGTGTTCTTTCGTGAAATTGGAAAAGTACACTACAGCTTCCACCTTCGACTCACAACTAGTTTCCATGTCAAACTCGTGGTTAAGCCATAATTTGCAAAGGAAGGATACCAAATAGAATTATCCTGAGCGTTGTTGTAGCTGAATTGTGCTAAAGGAAGGCGTGAGGCCCAATTTTAATGGCCAGTCTCTGTGTAACACCAAAAATTGTTAAAAAAATTGGTTTATTCGTTCTGTTTGCCCATCTGATTGTAAGTGGAATGCAGTAAAATGGCAAGGACAAATTTAAGGCCTCTAGTACAACTCTTCCCAATAAATGGATATAAACTGGGGCTCACAGTCACTAATAGCTTATTGAGGTACGCCATGGGCAGATATAGCGTTGGAAATATAAAATTTAGCAAAAAGGCCTCTGTTGCTGTGTGAAATGTAATAAACTGGGAGAACTTGGTGACTTGGTCCACCACCACTATGATAGCATCATACCCATCAGAGAGGTTAGCTTTACAATAAATTAATGAGAAAAATTACAGGGTCCCTCTGCTTTCTGGACTGGTACAGGAAAGCCAGCGAGGGGCTGAAGATTTTGATTTCATCTTGTATCATACTAGGCACTCCATTGTATACTTAAAAATCTGTGTCATATTTCCTCCTTATTATATTTATGGCAGATAAGCTCCAGGGGTTTTTCCCTTCCTAGTCTGCCATACAATTTTAACATTATGGTGTTCTTTGATTATCCACAGGCAAAGGGGTCCTGCAGGAATTCATATTTTCCCTGGAATTATACCAGATTGTCCTTTATATGGTACCCCTTTATTATATAATCCTGATTTTTTCTGCATTTTGCAAGAATCAAGGTATATTAAGCGGTTAAAGACTGAGAAAGGATGACCGTTCTGAACATACCATACTACTTTAGATTCACCAGTGAAAACTTTTCTTTCTCATTGCAATCACTATTGCAACCTATTCAATTCAAGACTGAATCTAGTTTGATAATCTCACAGAGGAGATTAGTCTGCGCCCATATCAGGGAGCAGTTGGGCAAGCAAGGCAAGAGGAGCAGGTAGAAGGCCCACGGCCTCCAACATTTGAAAACGCCCCAGAGAATCCGGCGGAATTGCCAAAAATCTTAAAAAACTGGCGGTCACAATTTCCCCAGAGATACTCGCATGGCAAGCATGATGCAACCAGTACATCAACACGCCACACTCCCAACCACTTTTGTCGGTGGAATTTGGAGTCCGCGTGTATCTGGACATCCAAAAAATGGCCTTATGGGAAAAATTTTGTGAAGATGTACACAAAATTTTCCTGACCGCGGTGTATGTTGCACCTCACTCCATGTTGTGCGGTTGGCTGGACCTAGGTTTCAAGAGCAAAAAAGCAGCAGACGAGGCTGCAGTGGTGTGTGTAGTGGTTGACCTCCCCGAAGGGCAACAGGTCATCAAAACCAAATGCACCAGATGGACAAAATCAAACCAAATTTTCCTCACGTTTGACTTTTTGCCTACTACGGTAAAACGTGACATTTTGGAACAACACCTGAAAGATGGTCTCGCCGTATACAGCGAAATACAATCTTTTGAAATGCAACGCTTCACGCTGATGCCACACCTGTGCACTGGCAAAGCCATCGCAGTTATGACCCCAACTGACGAGATTGTGAAGGACCTAACCCAGATCCCGCACTCCACTTTTATTGATATTGCAGGCCATACCACCCACCCATTCTGGGTGACCGTGGACAGCGCGCCCCCCATTTGCACCCACTGTGATGCATTCAGCCACAAGGCACATGCATGCCCCACCAAGGAGGGCGTCACATTCCAAGAGCACCCCTCAGCGGCCATGGCCAGTGGAGAGGCGCACTACAAACCAACTGCAAGCACCAAGGAGGCTTTCCCGTGGGGAGCACAAGGCTGCTACCTAATGGTAAAGCCTATCTCCCCGCAAGAATGGAAGAAGGCTAAGCAGGCCCATAGGGCTGCAGCCAAGGAAACGGCCAAGGCCACCACCGCTATCCCACACTCACAACGCCAGGAGGACATGGAAACCTTCGCGGCAGAAGCAACTTGGGAATCCATCAACCAATCAGATTGGGAAGCCCATGCCAAGTGGGCCACTCAATCCAAGGATCCAATGGGAGACTCGATCTCACCCAATTGTTGCACCCAAGCTCCGGTCAAAACTGACTTGGGACCTATCCCAACTGAAAAAAATTTTTTTGACCCGCTCAACGGTGCACTGAACTCATCCGCACTGCAAAAAATTCGTCTGACGTTGGGAAAACAAAAAGCGAAGGCCAAAGTCAACATGACTATTTCCACAAAAATCAACAAAAACCCCGATAGCATTGCTGCTAACACCCGCGCTGCTGTGAAAGCCAGTGGGGACCTAGAAGAGGCTGGTGGGCCCGGGGGCCCACCCCCTCGCACCTAAGGTGTGATGAGGGAAACCTTCACTTTAGGGACGTTGAATATCGCTGGACTCAAGGCCTCCCCATCCTGGGCTAGGAAACTGAGTTTTTTACAACACAATTTACCTGTGGATATCCTGGCCATCCAGGAGTCCCACTGTTCACAAGGTTCCGAGGAAACTTGAAAAACAATGCTCCTCCCATCCCTATCCTTTTGGTTGAAGCACTGTGGGGTGCTAATTCAGAAAAATAATTTTTTCAAATTCGTATCCTCAGAAACATTCCTAAATGGCTGAGTGCTCATCATCACCTTCTCATGGGCCAACGTAGCGCATGCAATCGTCAACATTCATGCCCCAAATGGTGCACATGAGCGTTGGGAATTTTTCTTGTCAGTCAAATCCCTCCTGCTACCCCCTGATTCTTTCCTAGTCGGTGACATGAACTGTTAGCTAACCTCACCAAAGGACCGGTGGCCTCCCTCACCCCACACCCCACAGGGTCATGTTGAACTACGCATTCTAAAGGCCACCCTTGGGTTAATGGATGCACTGCCATGACATGCCCCGCTGCTCAAAAACATGATGCGTCCCCACATCCACAACGGCCAATTAAGGTCCATGACCCACATCAACCTTATTCTAACGCCGGCGAAATTCTAACCCCACATCTCCAATTCAAAACAACGAAAATGGAATTCTCTGACCACCGACTGGTCTCAATAACCTACCACCTAATGGTCACAGTTGCTAAGGCCCCACATTGGTGCAAAATCCGCCCCCTGAGCTCGCGTCGCCAGGATTTTCCACATGGGTGGAAGAGGCAACTTTGGCAAAAAAGTTTGTTGCACCATTTTGCGCGGACCCCATTTCCACATGGGCAACTTTTTTAAAGAGGACACCATCCGCCACACTCGCCATCACTACTCCAGATGCTCACAAGCCACATCAGCGGTTATCTCGCGCACTCTGGCAGAATTGGCACACTTGGAGTCCAACATTCCAGCTACAGGATACAGCCCTGCATGGGGCCGGAAGTGGGCGGAGGCAGCCGCCCACCTAAATGTACTCGAAAGGCAACACAAACATTGGGTTTGTGTCCAATACAGGGCCACATGCATCACTAAAGGCGACAAGTGCACCACATATTTCTTTAAAAAGATTTTCGCACTATGCCAGAGTGTGGCCTGCACTCAGGTGCAAAGATTGGATAATTCTATTGCGGATACACCGGCTGAAGTGGCAATTGAAATGCAAAAATATTACTCTGAGTTGTACCAAGCTGAACCAATTCAGCTGGCTGTAGTGGCGGAATTTCTTGACCAAGCTCATATCCGCACCGTTTCCCAATACCCAGAAAAAATGAATTTAATTACTCCAAACAAATTATGGACAGCCATTCGCGGTGCGCCAAACTGAAGATGCCCAGGCCCAGATGGCATTCCATATGAGTTCTATAAAAAATATTTCAAATATATATCCCCACTTCTGCTTGCCTCACTTAACCAAAGCCTGTTGGAAACGCGCCTCCTACCAGGAGGACATGAGGCCTTTACTGTCACACTCTTCAAGAAAGGGGATAAGCTTGACTTAGCCAACTGGCGCCCCATTTCTCTAATAAACACAGACACCAAATTTTTAACAAAAATTATGGCTAACCGATTAGGGACTGTAGCATCTGCCACCATCTCCCCAGAACAATTCGGTTTCATCCCCAGAAGGTCGATTTGGGATAAAGTGCACTCTGTGGCTTATTTTTGTCAGTCCACAGCCTCTGGGGCACTTGTATTCTTGGACCAACAAAAGGCCTATGATAGAGTAAACTGGGAATAACTAAGGGCCTGCCTCTAACAATTCCGCCTACCTCCCCGCTTCATTAACTGGGTGATGCTGCTCACGGAATCTGCAACTATGGCAGTGCGTGGCCCTGGCTTCCTAACGGAAGTAGTCCGCCCTCAAAGGGGCTTGCGACAAGGGGACCCCCTCAGCCCACTCTTATGCAACTTCAGCCTTGACCTACTACTGCGAAATGTGAATGCCCAACTCACTGGGGTCCATGTGCCAGGCAAGCCCCAGTCAAAATATTGGTGTTCGCAGATGATTGTGTGGTTGGGGTGTCTAATAATCAAGATGCACGCGCTTGAAGCTCTCATCCAGGAATATTCCCGGGTAAGCAACGCGGCACTGAACGCCTCCAAAACTGAAATCATCCTCCTTAATTAGTTTCAGAACTGCTGGGCCCCAGCAATTAGTTCCCAACCCGGACCATCTGCTCGCCCACATCCACGCCTTACTAACTCAGCACACACCACTCCACTGGTGCTCCCCTTCATGCCATGCCCTACCATAGGACTGGTGCGCCATCTGTGCATGTGGATGGAGGCAGGCGGATACGCGTCAGCAGTAATGGAGTGCCATATTCTGGACAACGTGACGAAGCAAATCGCCTCTCTCAGAGCCCACCCTACTTCCCTTACTGGCAGGGTTGTTTTAGCCAACTCTATGCTCCTATCCAAAGTCTGGTTCGGAGCCCACGCCATCCCCTTCTCCCCAAGCTTCTTCAAATCCTTATATGCCTTGCTGCAAGGATGGCTTTGGTCAGGCCGCCCTCCACCAGTATGGCTAGAGGTCATGTTTGGCCCTCATCATCATGGTGGCATGGGCCTGCTTGACTTCAAAGCCCATGCTGCCAAGATCCTGGGCACCTGGATCGCGGCTGTCACCGCTCCCACACTCCCATCCCAACACTGGTCCTGTGCAGCCTGCTCCAACTTCTCCTGAGCCTTGGGCCTCAACAATCTATCAAACCCCCACTCCTTGATGAAATACCTCTCATCACACACATCGGCCACAGGTCCTCACGGGACAAAAATCCACTACAAACAAATCCTACTCTCCATACAGAGCGCAGAGTGGAGAATTCGTATTAGCAGACATACAGCCCAAAGAGGCCGCCCCTCTCTTCAGTTCACACAAGAGGTACAGGGGCTACCCATCCATGATGGCGTGATCCCCATTCGGCCCCATGTCCTATCCAGGGTGGACTACCTGAACATGATGGACATCCCTTATTCCATTGATACCCAAAAAACAATCTGGAAATATGTACATCACCCTCTGTTGCAGCCTCAAGTCCGCTCCCATGTGTGGCGCTGCCTGAGGCGGGTGTATCATACAGCTGAGTGCTCTAACGCTTTACACTCATCTCGTGTCATGTGCGGTCAGTAACGAACGCTGTTCCACCGCCTGGAAAAGTGCCCCACCTCTAAAGCGATATGGCGCGAAGTTCAACGTCTGCTGGGCCAGGATCAAACGCATCCCTTCAGTTTGTCAAGAGATATGTTTGCTCTATCAATGGCCTCCTCCCTTCCACCCCCCCTCCGGGCTCTGGTGGTTGCAATCGCCATGTGGACCATCCACACGATTGTCTTAGATGCCATCGCAGGCTCCACCCCCACCCTCCCAGAAACTGTCCACAGATTCTGGTCTCATTTGGTGGACCACTTTCAAGCGTGGATGTTTGGATACCTCCCACTGCGTCGCCAACAGCTGGTCTCCTCCTGGTTCCCAGTCTGGTTCATCAAATCAGACCCCTTCCTCCACACGTGCTCAATAGTGGCTACGGCCCCTTCACATGTTCCCTCCCCCTTCCCATAAGTGGCGTTCCCGCTGGCAACAAGGAATAGCATCACTTCTCTGGGGTGCCTCCCCCAGTACTAAGTTTATCTGTCCTGAGTCATATTCAGAAGTGTCCGTCCCATGGTCAGCCTTCCCTGCAATAAATAGATTTACCAGTGAAGCAAGAACTGGAATACAATAAATGATGTTTGTCATGGATTTGGCTGATTAGAAGAAGATTGGCCCCAGTTTAGGTGTTTTACAACCCAGTAGAAACCTTAGAATGCCAGAGTCACGGCTGTCCTTATGACTTTTTAAAGGAAAATCCAGGCTTTTATTAGGAATAAGAAGTTAAAACACATACCAGAGGCTCAAATAACAAACCAAATGGCTGCAATGGGGGCAACTGCGGGTTTTGCTGTGGAAATCTTAAGATAGGGGTATACATTGAAACTAAAAAATTCTCCTGGTTTTGCAGTTGCTGGTCTTTGGTAACTGACCCATGATAACTTGGTTTGACACAGGACGTAGATGGAAATCAAATACATTTTATGTTTTGATTTGCAAATTAAAAAGAAAATTTTTGAATTAAATTAATGTGACTCAATTCATATTCCAGATGAGCTCTGAAGTCATTCTGAGGTTGTCAGCTTTGATTGAACTTCCAAAGTAGGTTTGCAAAGGAGGCAAGCTTGATCATATTTTATATTATTGGGGTGAATGCCTCTAGAGATGGGTGCTCCAGATGACCTTGAGGCTAAAAACTTAATTTGGTTAGTGAACAAGCATTCTTTGCTTGCCAAGGTATTCTGAAATCTTTGTTTTGGTTACATCAAAAATTATTATTGGTCCAATTTTTTAAAATGTTTTTATATTCAATTAATCTTTAAAACCATGTCAGTTCAAGCCTATGCCAACGGAATCAACGCCTGCTGCCTCTGTGTGGAGCGGTGGGGCGCCAACTCCCAGCACTTTACAGATACTGCCAAAATGTGCCCAGGCTGGTTTTGTTAGCTTTTCAAACAGTTTCAATTGCAGCATCCCACCTTGGGACCTAGTTCACCATCTTGCGTGCTCCAAGGTGGTACTTTGAAGCCCCCTGGTGTTCCCTCTAAGCAACCTGCGTTTTGGCCTTTTGGTTCAAATATGGGAACCTCTTCCTCTATGCAAGTGCGCCCATCATTAATATGGCTATCAAAATTTCTGATATGATTGGACAATGAGCCCTGAATAGCTATGGAAGATTGGCTAGAATCCTCCAACCATGATTACTAGTTATGATTATTTGAGCGACTTGGGATGAGGCGATATTTGGTCAGAAAGGATAATTATTGGATTGCCTCCAAATAAGGCGATAAGGCTATGTCAACATATGACAAATATTTAGTATATC
The DNA here is from genome assembly GCA_022478985.1 of Massospora cicadina. NCBI lineage: Eukaryota > Fungi > Entomophthoromycota > Entomophthoromycetes > Entomophthorales > Entomophthoraceae > Massospora > Massospora cicadina. The sequence goes on from JAKSZP010017663.1 coordinate 8,700, forward strand.
ACCTCAAACTAAGGCAATATGGAATTTAAGAATAGCATACACTGCTGGAGCCACTGAGAATATGGCAGAATTGAAGAGTATAAGCCAAAGGAGTAGTATTTATTGCGGTCAAAATTGTATAATTGAAGATGGTTTGATTGATATGTTGTCTAATATGGCCTGCCAGCTAAAGCGGACGCCGGACAAAAGTTTCCCCAAAGCTTCCTCGCCTTCTGATATGGCTTCCTAGGCTGATAACCTAGGGGCTATATTAGGATTTTTTTTAATTTATGATAGTCCCTTTGTTTGGCCCATTTGCAAATAAAGATGCTGGCGGCTCCCCCTTTTGGGTTGGGCACCACTAGTACTAAAAAAAGATGGTTTGATTGAAAATAAATCTTTCTTTCACTTTAAAAGCTATAATTAAAGCCAAATTCAGATTTATAAAAATACAAAACATGACACTCAAATGAGCAAAAATCTTAAAATGTTGATGTTTTCAATGCCTGTTGCCCTGGCATGGGGCAGTGGTGCACAGCCTGCTGGTGTGTTTCAACTGCCACTGAAGCATGCCCAGGCTGGCTCTGCTAGCGCTCCAAATGCTACCAGTCATTATGTCCCCCCTCAGGACTTGGCCCACCACCTCACAAGCTCCCAAGCGGTGATCTGGAGCCCTTTGAGGCTCTCATGGAGAAATTTGCGTTTCAGCTTCCAGGTCTAATATTAGAATCTTTTTCCCATATGCAAGTGCAGCCATCATTAAAATGGCCACAGCGGTGTATAAACCTGCTGGGTTTATTGATCTTTGCCCCTTCAAGGGGTATTTTGATCTAAGCTTTTGTTCTGAAGCTGATGCAATGGTAGCATCTAAGTTGCCATAACTTTAAAAATATTCCCCTTCCTACCATTTTGCACCTGGCTCCCAGATGATACCACTTTGGTGGTACAGTTCGCCAGGTTGCCCTCCCACTTTCCCCAAACGCCTCTGCCACGAGCTCATCGAGGGTTTGGCCTATTAAGGCGCAGACCCTGTGCTGCAATTCATGGTTTTGAATAAGGCGTATTTTTGGCAGGGCCATGTGCCTTTGCAAAAATATGCACATTCCATCTCAACACCCATCTTGCAATTCCCCCTTGCATGGTGATCAGATCTGCCCCTGATAACACATTCTGGGCATGACTTGAGAATGGCCATGCCATTTGCCCCTTGTGCTTTGAGCTTGATCACTTGAAGTGCAAGTGCCCTACAGCTTCTAATTCTGCCATTTCCACCGCCCCCTATAGCATCATCTCTGGCTGCTGCCGTGCCCAAATTTACTGAGTGGAGCACTATTATCCTGCCCCCAACCTCGGAGAATTCTGAAATGGCTTTCAAAGCCACAGCCAATCAAATTTTTTAATTTTTAAATATTTGGTTAATTTATGCCAACCTGAGCTGATGGCTGAAACAGTTTCAGCTGAGATGCCATGGTTGACAGTTCATGACTAATCAGGTGTGGCCAATTTGTCAACTCCTGTGTATGGGCCAGCGTTAGCTGAGTCAAATCCTTTCAATTGTCTCGATTGGATTGATCAAAAACCCAGTTTTATAACGTTAAACTATATTTTTCATTAGAAGAGTTTTTTTGTTGATCCTCCCAAATAGTGCCTCACCGTTTTTGTCCTAAAAACGGTTATCCCATTTACAAAGTATAGTTAAAATGGCAGTCAAAGCTGCTGCAGCTCCTGACAACACCTTACTCATCCAGCAACTCCATGGGGCTATGGAATCCCTGGTTGAGGGTATCCCTATCCCCAATTTCTCTCATTATTTTGAAGAAGAAGCAAAGTATGATATTGAGGAGCTGGCTTCTAGTGCAAGATGCGCCTGCATTAATGCAGCAAAAACCTCTCTTTTTGACCTTAATTATCCTGAAATCTGCTGGCACATCAAGTCATTTACTTGTGTGCCTGCTCTCATCACTTTTGCTGAGCATCAACTTGCTCAATACGCTGAAGCGATGGACACTGCCAGCCTCATTAACAAAGAAAACCCACAATTATATCTCCTTATGCCACATGTCGCTGATGCTCCCACCCCAATGCTGTCCACCATGGTCCACCAGCTAAAGCGGGTGCTGGACAAAGTTTCCCCAAAGCTTCCTCAGCTTCTGATATGGCTTCCTTGGCTGTTAGCTGAGGTGCCATATTAGGAAATTTTTTTCTAATAATCCCTTTGTTTGGCCCATTTGCAAATAAAGATGTGTGGCGACTCACCTTTTTTAGTTGGGCACCACTAGTGCTAAAAAAGAGATGGGTTGATTAAAGGAGGAGGAGAAATTAAAATAGGAAAGAGAGAGAGGTGCAGAGGGAATCTGCTTAAAGTATTTATTTGAATAAAGAAGTGTCGTTGGTGTAATTGCTCTATATTTTTACAAGTTCATTGAGTTGCCTCAGGGATGACAATATTCATATCACCTATCCATTTCTCGGTGGGTTTTTACCCTGTTCAACCTTCTCAGCGTATATTGCCAAATTTATAACAATTGTGCTCACTACATGGGGCTTATTGAAAAACCACCACAAAATTAAAAATTTCCAGTCACTGGCCATGTTGCATCGGGACTGCTTTGATGGCAAATCCTCTGGCACACTGCACCAGCCATATATGCGGTACTCAAACTTGCTTTAGACGTGGTGCTCAAGAAGCAGGATGAGCTCCTTCAGGAGCAGAATGACGTAATGAACCAGCTTGACAACACGTTTAGTCAAATGCAGATTCTTGGACAACAAAACAGGCAACTCGCTAATTACCTGGATGACACTACTGAATGACTGTATTTCACATAGTGAAAATTGGACGGTACCTCCAAGCCCCCTCATTGGGAAGTGGACGAGTGACAAGGGACTACTAGGGGAGAATTGTATTATGGGGAATATGAAACTTGGTACTTAGTCAAGGAATTTTCTCTGAAACAGCAGGCAGCATATGCTACTCTAACCAGGAGGGCAGCTCTGGAGATGATCATGTTTTGGAGAACCAATTTACCAAGTGATGGCTGTACTACCCACCAAAGGGATCCACGCTCCACTGAATCAGCGTACAGGCCGTCCGCCTCTGGGCCTACTGGACAAGTTCCTCATTATGATACTGCTTATGGGTCTCAAACCATTCCTTAGAACGCTCCTGGGAGTAAAGGTTTTCAGCTATGAGCTGGGAGTAGAGGTTTGTATTGATAAGCTGCCTCCATTTGATTGTGATGGGAATATCCACAGCTTCCTTAAATGATTTGTCTTTTTACCCAAAGGAGCCTTGGATTGACATAAAGATAAATATTTATATCAAACTTAGATGTTTTCGTGCTGACCAAGTCACCTGCTATCTTCCAAAAGTGCCGTTACATATCAAGAAGTGAAGGATACTGTGCTGAGGCTGTTCTGGGGTACTGCAAAGATATCACAGTAAAAGGCTGATTTTTGACCATTGTGTTTAAATGTAATGAGACCCTCATTGTGTTTGCTGACCAAATTTATGGTGGCAGACCTGTGCTAATTGGGGCAGGGACTTTATCCAAATCTGATGTGTGCATCACAATAACCTCTGCAGTGTTACATACTGTGAGCTTTACAGTGTCATGACTCCAGTTTTGGAGGTTGGCGTACCCCCGCTCAGAAACGTTCAGTTTTTTCACCATCTATCTGCTACCTTCCCTCCACCCAATACAGAGTAAAAACATACTGCCACCACCACTGGACCTTCTTATTTGGGTGAATTTTTCCATCCTGTTCAGATCCCGCCTAGTAACCCTTAGCCTTATTATAATCACACGCCTCGCCCTTGGCTGTTACCCCCAGCAGTTTGACTTCCACTACGACTTTGTTTATGAAAATTATCAGCAGCCCAACTACCAACCTGGACCTAATTACACTAATTGTCAGAAATCACCTTATTGATCTAGTCCTGGTTACATCTATTGTCAACAATCAGACTAATGGCACAGCCCTTCTTATGGGAACCAAGGATGTGGCCCTATGGGGTAAATTGTTTTGAGTGTGGTTGCCCTGGGAACCTTTCACAAATTTTCCAATCATCAGTTTCATTACGTACAGCAGAACCAGTACTAGGGAAAAATGGAGCGGAGTAGAGACAGGACTCTCTACCTCCTCTATCCCAACCCCAAACGTCCCACATGAACCTATCAGAGTATATTCAGCGGAAGTCCCTCAGTACAATGATGAGTTCTATATCAGAAGTCAGTTGGAGGGGTAAATGTAATGACACAAGTGCAAGCAAAGGCTACGGCAAAGAGGGACCTCAGAAGCAGCCAAAGGCTTACGTATGTCAAATGTTTGACCAAATTTCTCCAGAAGAGTTAGACTATCTGCAGATTCACCTTCCCTGAAAGGTATTAACGTCAACCTTCTGGTAAATGCTATTTCCATAAAATACCCTAAAGTTGGTGAGAGGATTATGAGATTCCTTGGGAAATGAGATGCATTAAATGTCCACGTATTAAACAATCAATAATCTTATTATTTTGAGTGTATATACTGTGAAATTTTTGAAGTAAAAAATCAAGTTTGCGCTATATTAGATAAGGGCGCCCCATTCAACATAGCTTCACTAAGATGGAGGCGAATTTGATGTAAAAACCTGATGTAGGACATTGAATGGTGTATGGGACCACTGGAGCAGAAAGCACAGTCTCTGGGGAAACTTACAGCGCGTTACCTTTGCAGTTTGGGTCAATTTTCGTGTAGCCCCGATGGTAGTGCTACTGAACAATAATTATGACATGTTAATTGGAACTTCTTTCATGTGACACTTTGGGGATGTAATTGATATGACAGCAGAGACATTCAAAATTCTGGGGCAGCGGATTCTATTATACTTTACCTTCAGCGGAGTGCCGAAGGATCCAGTGCACATGGCTCATATCAACCTTGCTTACAGTGACAGGGTGGTTCTGGCTCCCACCATTAATTGAAGCGAGAGACCTGGGCCTCTATCAGGGTAAATCCTGACATTAGTGGAATTTCTGAGACTACAGACATCATCTATCAGATCAAGAGGATATGTGATGAAGTTAGAACGAATAATTGCATAAAAATGAATAATTGTAGTGAAAATGCACTTTAGTCATTTAAGTTACCTTAACTGCGATAATATTGAATTGGTTAATCGCACCAAACCAAATTTACAAATGAGACTGAGACAATTACCACTGGCTTTCAAGATCACATGCAATTTGAAATCCCATAAGCTCCAAAGAAGAATAGTGCACTGTTTTAAAATCAATTAAATTTAGGTAAGTCCAAGAAGATGGATGGTAGATAAAACCAAGGCATTCATTTGGTTAATCTTTGCGGTCAATAAAAATATTTTTAATCATGCAAACACTAATAAGTTTATTTACTAAAGTGTTATCAAACCTGATCTACCACTTCAACCTACAAAAATCTCACTTTCAACTTTATCCTTTTAAAACAATATCTTTAGGCAACTCCCATACCAGTTTACCCACTAATCCTTATACCTGGACACCTCTAGTGTCCTTGTCATACTGGTTTAAACCCCTTGGTTATACTAACTCATGGTTAGCTAGCCCAATCAGGTCGGTAGTACACTGGTCCCTGAAAATTTGACCACCAAAATTTACAAAAGATATCCTAAAACGTTTTTAGTATTGGGGTTTTGATATCTGCCTTGTTGTAAGTTTCTTTTTTATTTCCGCTCAAAAACACATTTGAGCGAATTAGAGTTAAATAAGAACTAAACAACTCTGTGAAACTGACAAACAGCAAAGCACCAATGTAATTACCTGACTGCCTGCTGCTCCAAAATGGGGCAGCGGTGAAACCCCTAGCGTCTTCTGCCCAATGAGGAAATACTTTCAAACCATATTAACCAGCCCTCCAATACCTTAGGTTAATACATTCCCTCAAGGATCTCGCCCTCCCCCTTACATGTTCTAAAATGGTGCCTCATAGCCCCATTGTGCTCCCCCAGAGCAAGATGCAATTTGGCCTCTGGGTCAAATATGGCAACTTGTTCCCATACAATGATGAAAAATAATATAATTAGCCAAGGCACTTATGCATCCTGCAGGCTTGTTTGACTTCTGCCCCTACAAGTGGTACTTCAACCTCAGATTCACTTGTGAAGCTGATGCTGCAATTGCAGCCAACATTCCCCTGGTGTTCCAGGAAACCCCCATTCAACCACTTGCACCTGGTTACCTGATGACACCACTCTTATGGTTCAATTTTCAGGTCTCCCCACCCACCTCTGACATGAAACTTTATATAAAAAAATAATAGCTGGGTTTTCAGTATATGGCGCTGACCCCATTTTACAATTTGTGGTTCCCAACGGAGCCAACTGACTAGCGGGCCCTCACGCCTTTGCAACCATATGCCCAATATTAAATGAAATTGCCATTTTGACTCCCCTTTGCACCGTTGTCCCCTCTGCCCCAACCACTCTTTCTGGGCCAGAGTAGATAAGGGGCGCATGATGTGCCCCATTTGTTTTGACCTGGACCACTCAAAGTGGCGCTGCCCCACCATAGCCTGAGATAGAGCCTAAACGCTTGACTCCCCCATGATGCTCCCATACCAACATCAAAACCTTTTTTGAATGGGGCACAATCCTCCACCCTCCACCCAAAATGGTAGATGCAACTGCCATGGATTCAACCAATAAGGAACTGACATGCCAAACCACCAATCCTACTTCAACTAATCAAGAGCCAGCATGGACCCCAGTAAGTCCATAAAACTTACCCATCCACCTAATCCAGCTCATCCATATGCTGATCAACTTTTTCATTTTCAACCAAAATCCCTGGGATTAATTGGAGGAAGTCAATGATTTGGTGAATCCCATCCCCAACTCAGTAGAGGCCCCAGGCCTCAAAATGTACCTGATCACAAGATATGCGGCTCAATTCCCAACTCACCGCTATGCTCTACACTCAGATACTGATTAATTCTGAAGTGACCACCAACTCACCAAAGAGGCTGTTGCCTCCCCTGATTGTTAACCCCCTATAAAAGGCTGTATCAAAATCAGTCATAGTATTGACCAAGGGGTACCCACACCTGTCCTTCTCCCCATGCAACAAATTCATAAAAAAAGAATTCCTACAATTCCAACAAGCTATCCACAAGGCAATATAAAAAGTTGTAATGATTGCAAAATTTGTCTCCAAGACCCGCATTACCAGCAACAACATTGCCACCTTTACCATGCTACCCAAAGTTTGCCTCAAGGCTGAAAAAGCCCTTTCCAAATATATCACAACCTTCCTCATAGCTAAATTTGAGCTTCCTGAGCCACTTTACTACCTCAACCCCCATTTTGAGGTTGTATCTATGCCCATGCTCTCTGCGCTCTTCCATACACTGTCCAACACAGAAAAGGAAATGAGCTCTTGATACCAACTCACTCCCCACCATGGATGCATAGCAGTTTATCGCATTCAACCTGGATGGGTAATATAAGTTTATAATTTTATTTATTCAATTCAGTTTGAGAAAACTCTCGTCTCTTTCTGTTCATTTAAATTCTAGCTTAGTATAATTTTTGCTCCTCAGAGCTTGGTAATGTCCGTCCCCTGGTCAGCTTGCCTTGGTTAAATAATTAGACATCTGCCTTATTGATGGGAAGTTGCCAATTGCTGTGCGGATGTTTCATCAGTAAAAAAAGATAAAACAACTCATAAAGGAGCAGTATGACCCATTCAAATACAGACAGTGAGTGTGGCAAACCATACACCTATGACTCACCCTACAGTTTTCTTGCAAAAGAGATTATCTTTTATCTGAAGTGAAAGATCATATGTGTTGGGGCATATTTCAAAGCTTATTCTGAGACCTATTCAGATGATACACGGAAAAATTATGGAAGTGGGTTTACAACTCACTGGTGATGCGCTGAGTTGGTTTATAAGTACACTAGAAGAAAATGATAATGTGTGCACTAACTATGAGGAATTTAAAAGTCAATTGCTAGCAGCAGCAACCCACACTAATACCAGATTAAAGGCAAAGATAGCCTCAATGAATTTTCAGAAAGAAGGGAAAATGTTGAGGTATACATACCAATGTTAAAGAAATTCTTTCAGAAGACAGTATTAGATGAAGAAATGGGAGCACTTTACTTCAGACAGGGTTAGGAAGCCGATTAGCCGATTTAATCAGACATCAACCCACCACAATGCCATTAGAAAGAGTTATTGATATCACACAGAATCTAATGGTGAGTGTTGAGGACCAGAAAAAGGCTGTATTCAGATAACTACAAGAGAAACCCCCAAGTCATTGTTTTCTCATTAAAGAACGATTTACAGTCTTATCCATTATCAAGTGTGAACTTACATGCTGGAAAAAAGTGTTATAAAACCTTAGCTTTGCTGGACAGTGGGGACTCACAGAACTTTATCTCAGAGTATGCAGTGCAAATGCTGGGCTTACATGCAAAGAAACCTTCAATAAAAGTTACCCTGGAAGTGATAAAAGGTCTTTAGCTTACCATTGCTCACGTCACATTAATTTAAATTTTAAATTTATTGCGGGGAAGGCCGACCATGGGACGGACACTTCCGAATATGACTCAGACGAGACAAAACTTAGTACCAGGGGAGGCACCCCAGAGAAGCGATGCTATCTCTTGTTGCCAGCGGGAACGCCACTTATGGGAAGGGGGAGGGAACGTGTGTAGGGGCGTAGCCACTATTGAGCACATGTGGAGGAAGGGGTCTGATTTGATGAACCAGACTGGGAACCAGGAGGAGACCAGCTGTCGGCGACGTGGTGGGAGATATCCAAACATCCACGCTTGAAAGTGATCCACCAAATGAGACCGGAATCTGTGGACAGCTTCAGGGAGGGTGGGGATGGATCCGGCGATGGCATCCAAGACAATCGTGGGATAGTCCACATGGCGATTGCAACCACCAGAGCACGAAGGGAGGGTGGGAGGGGGAGGCCATTGATGAAGCAAACATATCTCTTGACAGACTGAAGGGATGTGTTTGATCCTGGCCTAGCAAAGTTGGACTTCGCGCCATATTACTTTTGAGTTGGGGCACTTCTCCAGGCGGTGAAACAGCGTTCCATACTGGCCACACACGACACAGAATGAGTGTAAAGCATTAGAGCGCTCAGCTGTATGATACACCCGCCTCAGGCAGCGCCACACATGGGAGCGGACTTGAGGCTGCAACAGAGGATGGTGTGCATATTTCCAGATAGTCTTTTGGGTCTCAGTGGAATAAGGGATGTCCATCATGTCCAGGTAAACCACCCTGGATAGGACTTGGGGTCGAATGGGTTCACGCCATCATGGATGGGTAGCCCCTGTACCTCTTGTGTGAACTGAGGAGAGGGGCGGCCTCTTGGGTTGTATGTCCACTAATACGAATTCTCCACTCTGCGCTTCACATGGAGAGTAGGATTCGTTTGTAGTGGGTTTTGGTCCCGTGAGGACCTGTGGCTGATGTGTGTGATGCGAGGTATTTTATCAGGGAGTGGGGGTTTGATGGATTGTTGAGGCCCAAGGCTCGGGAGAAGTTGGAGCGGGCTGCGCGGGACCAGTGTTGGGATGGGAGTGTAGGAGCAGTGACGCCCGCAATCCAGATGCCCAGGATCTTGGCGGCATGGGCTTTGAAGTCAAGTAGGCCCATGCCACCATAATGATGAGGGCCAAACATGACCTCTAGCCGTACTGGTGGAGGGCGGCCTGACCAAAGCCAACCTTGTAGCAAAGCATACAGGGATTTGAAGAAGCTTGGTAAGAAGGGGATGGTGTGGCTTTGAACCAGACTTTGGATAGGAGCATAGAGTTGGCAAGAGCAACCCTGCCAGTGAGGGTAGTAGGGTGGGCTCTGAGAGAGGCGATTCGCTTCTTCACGTTGTCCAGTATATGGAACTCCATTACTGCTGACGCTTATCCTCCTGCCTCCAACCACACGCCCAGATGGCGTACCGGTCCTATGGTAGGCCGTGGCACAAAGGGGAGCACCAGTGGAGCGGTGTGTTTTGAGTTAGTAAGGCGTGGACTTGGGCGAGCAGATGGGCTGGGTTGGGAACTACTTGCTGGGGCCCAGCAGTTCTGAAACTGACCAAGGAGGATGATTTCGGTTTTGGAGGCGTTCAGTGCCGCGTTGCTTACCCGGGAATATTCCTGGATGAGGGCTTCAAGCGCGCGTGCATCTTTGTTATTAGACACCCCCACCACGCAATCATCTGCAAATGTCATCATATTGACTAGGGTTTGGCCTGGCACATGGACCCCAGTGAGTTGGGCATTCACATTTCGCAGTAGTGGGTCAAGGCTGAAGTTGTATAAGAGTGGGCTCAGGGGTCCCCTTGTCGCAGGCCCCTTTGAGGACGGACTACTTCAGTTAGGAAACCTGGGCCGCACAGTGCCATTGTTGCAGATTCCGTGAGCAGCATCACCCAGTTAATGAAGCGGGGAGGTAGGCGGAATTGTTATAGCAGGCCCTAAGGTATTCCCAGTTTACTATATCATAGGCCTTTTGTTGGTCCAAGAATACAAGTGCCCCAGAGGCTGTGGACTGACACACATTAGCCACAGAGTGCATGTTATCCCAAATCGACCTTCTGGGGATGAAACCGAATTGTTCTGGGGAGATGGTGGCAGATGCTACAGTCCCTAAACGGATAGCCATGATTTTTGTTAAAATTTTGGTGTCTGTGTTTGTTAGAAAAATGGGGCGCCAGTTGGCTAAGTCTAGCCTATCCCCTTTCTTGAAGAGTGTGACCATAAAGGCCTCATGTCCTCCTGGTAGGGGTTCGTTTCCAACAGGCTTTGGTTGAGTGAGGCTAGCAGCAATGGGGATATATATTTAAAATATTTTTTGTAGAACTCATATGGAATGCCATCTGGGCCTGGGCATTTTCAGTTTGACGCACCACAAATGGTAGTCCATAATTCGTTTGGAGTAATTAAATTCATTATTTTTTGGGTATCAGAAAATGGTGCGGATATGAGCTCTGTTAAGAAATTCCACCATTTCGGCTGGCTGAATTGGTTTGGCTCGGTATAACTTGGAGTAATATCTTTGCGTTTCAATTGCCACTTCAACCAGCGTATCCACAATAGAATTATCCGATCTTCGCACCTGTGTGCAGGCCACGCTCTGGCGTGGTGCAAAAATTTTTTTGAAGAAGTATGCGGTGCACTTGTCGCCTTTAGTGATGCATGTGGCCCTGTATTGGACACAAACCTGATGTTTGTGTTGCCTTTCAAGTGCGTTGAGGTGGGTTGCTGCCTCCGCCCACTTCTGGCCCCATGCAGGGCTATATCCTGAGGCTGGAATGTTGGACTCCAAGTGGGCCAATTCCGCCAGTGCACGCGATATAACCGCCGATGTGGCTCATGAGCGTCTGGATGAGAGATGGCAATAGTGGCGGATGGTGTCTTCTTTGAAAGTTGCCCATGTGGAAATGGGGTCCGTGAAAAAAGGTGCAACAAACGATTTTGCCAAAGTTGCTTCTTCCACCCACGTGGAAAATCCTGGTGACGCAAGCTCTGGGGGGCGGATTTTGCACCAATGTGGGGCCTTTGCAACTGACGTCACATTAATTTAAAGTCTGGGGTAAGTGAAATCAAAGTTGAGTTTTAGGTCCTATGTAGTTCACCCCATCCTGTAATTCTTGGATATCCTTGGTGGTTGTCGAGATTTCAATATAACTGGGCGATAAGCTGGTGTTCTGGTGAATCATTAATTGAATGTAAAGCGAGCTCTGAGGGCGAGTAACAGGGGCTGGTAATTGAGGAAATTCTGTTGAAGCCTCAAGGGGCAAACAAATTCTACATTGATAGCGAATCAAGACTAACTAAGAAAAATGTGTTGAATCCGTTGAGGAATACAGAGGGTTAAAGGTTAAGTGATAGAGAGAAGGGAGGAGGTTTTTTGAGTGGAAGAAAAGAAGAAGTTAGTAGGAAGAAGTAGGGAATGTATGCATAGAGGGTCTGTTGTTAGATTGTATTAAAATAAATACTAGCGACATTGGGGCGATTGCCTAATATTTTTATATATAAAATTATTACATCTAATCGAGGTCAACGATCTCCATATCATTTGGCTGTTGCTCAGTGGGCTAAACCCTGTGCAATTTGTTCAGCGAAAATAGGCCATATCTGCCAAAAAGTGAACAGTGGTGTTCACTACATGGGACCCATTGATCAACTAATTGCAACTTCATCAATGGTACCTATGGCGCAACCAGCTCTCTTTGATGGGGTACTACCCCCAGTGATTGAAATAACTCACTATGGGTAACTGAAGCTTGCTTTAGATATATTACTTCAGGCGCAAAGAGTGCTGTTTGATGAGAATAAGAATATTACTGAGCAGCCCAAGCATGCCTTCCGCCAACTGCTTCTGGTAGGTGACCATGCCAACCAACTTGCCAATCTTTTGAGCAGCATAATGGAGTGGTTAGACTGTGCGGAGTATAGATTAGATAATGTTGTTAAAGAAAAAAATCTGCAGTGACAGACTGCCCCCACTTAACCGTGATGGTAACATACATGGGTTTTTCAAGTGATTTGAGTTTGCCATAGAGGGGGCTTCTGATCAATGAAAAGCTAAACAGTTATTATCTGCGTTGGATGTTTCAAGTTCTGATCAAGTTACTTGTTATCTTAAAGACAATACTTTAGCTTACCAAGAGGTGAAGGAGATCGTAATTCGCCTGTTTGGGGGCAAAGAAAAAATGGCTCAACGCAAGGCGGACTTTTTAACAATATCCGTTAAAAAATGAGTCTTTAACACAGTTTGCAGAGCTATTCACTAATGAAGCTCATGTGTTGTTGGGTGCCAATGTCTTATCTTATGAGGAGGTGGGCATAGCGATGATGGCGGCTATCAAACCCTACCACGAGCTGCATAATGCTATGGCATACACTCTTCAGGAGGATGCAGAGTTACTCAAAATCATCCATCATTTATTCCGTTTATCCGCCACCTTTAGTGCTCCCAATTTGGAGCGGAAGGATCCTGTATCTGCCATGAATATTCCACAAAATGAAGGATCCCACAAATATGGGGATAATCAGTGGGTTGCTACTCGGACACTTAACTCATGGGAGGGTCCTCTACGTCCCTATTATGATCAAACCGCTTATTCTTGGGCCCATAATAAACTGTGGTTCAATAGTAGATCTAGACCTTCTGGGGTGATTCTGAGACGATTGCCAGTCCCAAACGCTTTTTTCTCGTGTGGCCAAACAGGTCATTATGTGGTTAGTTGTTGGGCCAAACCAAGGGTCCACGCAGTATCAGTTGTCCCATATGAACAGGGAAAAGGGTGAGCAAAGTAGAGATGGAACGCTCTACTTCCACTAATTCAATTGTAATTGTCCCTGATGTTCATCATGTATCACCCTGTTTCAACTCTGGGGCACACTCTGAGGATTTACTATACCAACAGATCCCTTACCACCTTTTGGCCTCAAGCCGTGGTAGAGATTCCAATAATGCGGACATGGGGCTCCGCCAAGGTATGTATAAGCCATACACCTGGCAAATCCTTGAGCGGAATGGTACAATTGACGGTGAACCCTCCGCATCTGTCGCCGCTTTGGAAGGAGTGGATGTGGCGGTTCCTGTAGAAAAGATTGCTCAAGAGTATCCTCATGTTGGGGCTGTTGTGTACACTTTTCTGGGTAATCAAATGAGCTTGAATGTATATGTCTCAGCTCCAAGGGTTCTTCTTATTCAGAATGCACCTACTGCGACATATTCATACAGAATACCAAAATTCAGGTGATCATTGATACAGGCGCTTCTGTCAATATAATATCCACCAAACTTGTGACTAAGCTTCCACTGAAGCCAGATGTGGACCATGAGTAGTATATGGAACTGCGGGGGCTCAAAGTACCATGTCAGAAGGCGCATATAGCTCATTGCCTTTGAGGTTTGGGTCAGCTGGCGTATCCACAACAGCTGTGGTGTTGCCTAATGACCATTATGACATATTGATTGGGGCTGCATTTATGTGGCACTTTGAGGCTGTGGTCAATATGGCAGACGAAACCATCAGTATACTGGGACAACAGATTACTATCTATTTCACTTCTAGCGGAGTTCCAGAGGAACCAATCCGCTCTGGGAAAATTAATCTTACTTATAAAGATGGTGTGATTCCTGTAAAATATTGACAGATGAAGCGGAGGACCCAAATATTTCCAAACCAGATTTATGAACACAAAGGGATTCTGCTACGAGCTGCAAATGCTTGGACTATCCTTTTGGGGCATCAGGTTATAATTGGGACAGAGCTCGAAATTGATATTCTGGGAGGTCTGTATGGAGAGGTTGTGGGGCCTTATCACCAATCACAGCTCAAACCTCATGTGGCTCCTGGGTTACTGTTACCAGGGAAGGGGGAAGTGAAGGTGTTGGTAGCGAATCTACAGAAGGAGGTGATGAAGGTTCAGAGGCACCAATTGGTGGCTTGCCTGCACCTGATCCCTATCGAAGAGGTCCACCAGGTACACGACTTTGGTTTGTGGGAAAAATCTTGGCTTGCCTCTAAAAGCCCCCTTCAGCATAATGACTGTGCTTCCATCATGGGAGGCGCTAGCTGGTCTATCAGAGGATCAGAAGGATAGGGTGATGAATCTGTTTAAAAAGTACCACAGCATTTTTGCAACTGATGATCATGACTAGGGTTGTGCTTGCGGGGTTGTGCATTGGGTGGACATGGGAGACCACCCCCTATCAGGAATGACCTATCCATCACTCGAGGGCATCAGAAGAAGTTGTAGCTGCAGAATTTATACCTTGGTGGAATAGGGAATGTTAGAGCCGTCAAAAAGTCCCTGGGCATCTCCAGTGCTAATTGTCAAAAATAAAGATGGCTCCGATTGAGTAGTAGTCAATTATTGGAAGCTTAACAGCATTACAAAAAAAGATTCATACCCACTCCCAAAAATTGGCAATGCTTTAGATTGGTTAGGTGGGGCCAAGTACTTCTTTGCTATGGACTTGATATTGGGTTACTGTCAGATTGAGTTTCCAGAAGCGGAACAAGAAAAGTGCGCTATAATTACCTCAAAGGGATTGTTCCAGCCTACACATATGCCACAGGGTTTATGTAATGCCCCCGCTACGTTCCAGCGGACTATGGACACTATTTTGGGCGACCTAAATCTGTCATGCATTTTTGTCTACCTTGATGATAACAACGTGTTTTCACGGATGTTCATGGAGCATCTTGGACACTTGGAGCAAGTGTTCCGCTGCCTTGCTGATGCTAACATCAAAATTTAGCCCCAAATTGTGCCACTTTTTAAGGAACAATTAGAATACCTTGGCTTTGTGGTAGATCCCAACGGGCTTAGTCCTCAGACAGCTAAGGTGGAAGCCAACCGCCAGATGACTTGGACAAGTGATAAGCTGGATGTCCAGGTGTTTTTGGGGATGGTCAGTTAATACCAGAGGTTCATTCCCAACTTCAGCTGTATTAGGGCTCCACTCTTTGAGCTACTTAAGAAAAACGCTGTCTTCACCTGGATGGATTGATGCCAAAACACTTTTGATGTATTACAAACCGCGTTGGCTAGCGCGCCTGTTTTGTAATACCCCAATTTTGAAAAAGAGTTTATTGTGCCTTGGATGCCTCGCTTTCCGCTGTAGGGCTGTGAAGTCCCAAAAAGATGATAACAGTGTGGAGCACCCCATTGTCTATTGCAGCCGCAGTTTAACTGGCCCTGAACGGAATTACACCATGAATGAGCGAGAGTTAAGTGGTAATCTATGCGTATAAACAATTCTGGGTCTACCTCCATGGGGTAAAAATCAAAGTGGTAATGGATCATGCCTCCTTACGTTGGTTACAGAATCTGCGGGAATCTGAAGGGCGGCTCACACAATGGGCTTTGAAGCTCCAATCATATGATTTTGAGATTATGCATTGGCCTGGGGAAAAGCATCAGAATGCAGATTGTCTTTACCAATTACCCACGGTCACCATTACAGCAGATGTGGCGGACATCATGTACAAAAAGATGATTGCGGGCAAATATCATGATGAGCTGCCACCTGTGATCAAAGTGTTTGACGAGCTTAGGCAGGATACCTTCTTGCGCAATGGGTAGCTATATAAGCGGATGGGGGAATCAACGCTGAGTTTCCCAAAACCCTCTTCCAGGCCTGAAATTATTATGGATGCCCATAGAGTAGTAGGTCATGGGGGGTTGAAAAAGAAGCTGGAGCTCTTGTGACCCCGCTACTATTGGGAGAGTATTCACTACAATGTGCTTGAGACAGTCAGTTGTTGCCATCAGTGCCAAGTGGAGAAACCATTCCACCAAAAAACCACTTACCAGGTAGTTAAGCCTCGGTTTGCGTGGCATACAGTTTCATTAGACGTGGTGGGGCCTCTGCCAACAGGTGCAAACCACTCCAAATATATAATCATTGCCATCAGCCATTTGACAAGATGGGTGGAAGCAAGGGCTATCAAGGATTTGAGGGCTGTCACTACCACCAAGTTCATCCTGGAGTGTGTTATACAGCTCCATGGTTGTCCGCAATTTATCTTAACAGAAATGGAACCAATTTCACATCGCATAAATTGGCTAAGTTGAACAAGCTCAAGGCAATCCGCGGGGTTTTAACTACCCCTGCCACCCAGAATCTAATGGTATGGTGGATTGGGTCAATGAAACCTTGGTAAATATTCTATGCAAGCTCATAAATGAGCAGCCGTCAGACTGGAGCACCCTTTTATCCACCACTGTCTTCATGTACAATATCAGCTACCAATCAGCAACTGGTAAGAGTCCATTTTAACTGCTCTATAGACGACATCCAGCACTGCCTGCATTGCTTTACTCCTGTTTGGAGGATACCAGCGGAGTCTAACCTCACCGCTATTTGTCTACCTTAACAAATGCATTGATTAAACTCCAAACTGAGGCATATTCCACTATTCTTGCCAAGAAGATTCAGGATCATGCGGCTGATCAATGTAAACGCAGCAGTCTTCCACAGTTTGAAGTAGGAGAATTGGTCCTGTTTCATGACCAACATGGGTTTGGAAGAAGGAACAAGCTCGCCAGCATATGGAGCGGACCATTTGAGATCATTGAGAAGACCGGGGCTGATGCATACACCATTAAGGCACCCGCAAGTGGTCAGATAATCAACTGAGTACACGCGAAGCTCCTGAGGGCCTACAAGCAATAGGCGCTTATTGTCCAGTCAAGGGGGGGGGTAATGTTGAGATTTCAATATGACTAGGCAATAAGCTGGTGTTCTGGTGAATCATTAATTGAATGTAAAGCGAGCTCCGAGGGCGAGTAACAGGGTCTGGTAATTGAGGAAATTCCGTCAAAGCCTTAAGGGTAAAATGAATTCTACATTAATAGCAAATCAAGAATAACTAATCAAAATTTGTTGAAATCGTTGAGGAATACAGAGGGTTAAAGGTTAAGTGATATAGAGAAGGGAGGAGGTTTTTTGAGTGGAAGAAATGAAGAAGTGAGTAGGAAGAAATAGAGAACATATGCAGAGAGGGTCTGTGGTTAGATTATATTAAAATAAATACTAGCGACATTGGGGCGATTGCCTAATGTTTTTATATATAAAATTATTACATTTAATCGAGGTCAACGATCTCCATATCATTTGACCATTGCTCAGTGGGCTAAACCCTGCGCAATTTGTTCAGCAGAATTAGGCCATATCCACTGAAAAATGAACAGTTGTCACAGGTTAAACTCCAGCACATTATGGAAAGAACTCTATCACAACTAAACTTGAAGATAAACTTATTGAGTGTGTAATGGAAGGGCGTAAAGGTTTAGAAATGTCTGCAACAGTTTCTCAAGTGGGTCCATTGAAGCCTTGCAAAGGGAAGATTCCTGAGTATCACTCAAAATGAGCTTCCTTGTTTGGAGAAAAGGAGGTCATTTGAAGGTTGCTTACTGAGTTGCTCTACCAGAGGGATGGAAGATTCATGATGTTTTTCATAGATTACTCTTGTACAAATAGGATGAAAGTTCCTACCCCATCAGAGAGATAAAAACGCCGTTCCACCTCTGGTTGATGGTTCAAATACAGAGTATGAGGTAGAGGCTATCACTGGCAGATGTAAGTATTGTGGGAAGTGCAATACCTGGTTAAGTGAGCTGGATATCCTTCAGAAGAGAGAACTTGTGAGATTGATGAGAACTAAAGAATGCAAGTAAGCTGTTAAAGAAATTGAAGAAAAAAGCCTCACATGTAGCTTCAGCTTTGGCGCGGAAAATGTCAGGGTAAATCCTGACATTAGTGAAATTCCTGAGACTAAAGACATCATCCATCATATCAAGATATTTCATGAAGTTATATCGAATAATTGCATACAAATGAATAATTGTAGTGAAAGAGTTCGATTAATCATTTTTGTTACCTCAATTGCAATAATATTGAGTTAGTTAATCGCACAAAGAAAATTTACAATGAGACTGAGACGATTCCCACTGCCTTTCAAAATCACATGCAATTTGCAATCTGATAAGCTCCAGAGAAGGATAGTGCACTTTTTAAAATCAATTAAGCTTAAGTAAGTCCAGGAAGTTGGATGGTAGATAAAACCAAGGCATTCATTTGGTTAATCTTTGCGGTCAATAAAAATATTTTTAATCATGCAAACACTAATAAGTTTATTTACTAAAGTGTTATCAAACCTGATCTACCACCCCAGCCTACAAAAAACACCCTTCCAACTTCCCCTTTTAAAGCCATGTCTTTAGAAAAACCCATACCAGCTTACCCACCATTCTTTATATCTGACACCTCTAGTGTTCTTGTCATACTGATTTAAACCTCTTGGTTATGCTAACTAATGGTTAGCTACCCCCAACCAGGTCAGTAGTACACTAGTCCCTGACAGCCTCACCAGCAGATATATGAATATCAAGGGCTGCCCCTAAGAGCTACTGGACCTATATCCATCCCCTCTGGACAAGTAATAGTAAACAATAAATTTGAGGTGGAAGTGCCTGATAGGCTCTGTGGGGAGGTCATTTGGCCTTATCAGCAAATGCGGTTTGAACCTCATGTGACTCCAGGCAATAAACTCCCATAACATGGGGAGATCAAGGTTTTGCTGGCGAATCTACAGAATGATCCATTGCAAATCTACCAGCATCAAATAGTGGCATATTTACACTTGACCCTAGTTGAGAAGGTCCTTTGGGTTCATGATTTTGGGCCACTGAATAAATTTGGTCTACCCATCAAGACACAGAATGACATACTAGCAATTATACCGTGAAATATTTAATGGAGTTTTTTAAAATCAGAAGGATCAGGTGATAGCTTTTATTCTAAAAAATGTAAAGAGATTTTTGCTGTAGATGGTTACAATCTATGAAGCGCATGGAGGTGGTCCATTGATTGGACTCTGGGGATCAATCCCCATAAGGCCTTGGCCGATCTGCCAATCTAAGGAACTGAGGAAGTAGTGACTTAAGAGTTTGAAAAACTTCTGGAGCAAGGGATGCTTGGACCATCAAATAGTCCATGGGGATTTACCGTTCTAATTGTCAAAAAGAAGGACGGTACCAACCAATTTGAGATAGACTACTGGAAGCTCAACAGTATCACCAAGAAGGACTATTACATCTTGCCATGGATTGAAGATGCCCTGGATTGGTTGAGGGGGAGCTTGCTATTTCTCAGTGATGGATTTGATATTGGACAATTGGAAAATTGAGTTTCCTACAGAAGAACAGGAGAAATGCTCCATTATTACGTCCAAAGGGCTTTTCCAACTACCCATATGCCTCAAGAGCTGCGTAACGCCCCATTTATGCTCCAATGGGCGATGGACACTATCCTTGGCAACTTGAAGTTGTTGTGCATTCTTGTGTACCTCAACGATATCAATGCCTTCCCCAGAAGTTTTTGGAGCATCATACCCATTTGGAGGAGTTATTACGCCGGCTTGCCATGGCCAACATCAAGATCAAACTCCATAAATGCCACTTCTTAAGAGACCATCTGGAGTAAATAGGGTTTGTAGTGGACGCAACGGGGCTTAAACCTCAACCTGCCAAGGTAGAAGCTATTCAGAAAATAACTTCGCCAACCAATAAATCGGACATACAAGTATTTTTTGGGGATAGTGGGCTACTACTGACACTTCATCTAATTTCAGTTGTATCGGGGGACCATTATTTGAGTTGCTAAAGAAGGATATTTTTTAATTTACTGAAAGCAACAGTTCTCCTTTGACACCATTTGGACGGTTTTGGTCAGTGCACCAGTGCTTACGTTATCCAAATTTTGATTAAGAATTTATTGTTCAGATGAATGCATCCCTTTCCGCTGTTGGGGTAGTCCTATCTCAAAAAGACAATGAGTGGGAGGAGCAAACCGCTGCATACTGCAGTCAGAGCCTGAACTTCCATGAGCGTAATTATAGCATGACTGACCGGGAGTGCTTAGTAGTGATATATGCCTATAAGAAACTTAAGATGTACTTGCATAGAGTGAAGTCTAAAGTCATAATGGATCATGCTTCAAAGCTGGTTAAGAATCTCAAGGAGCATGACTGGCGTCTAGCTGATGGGCCTACAAACTGCAAGCTTATAACTTCTAGATCCTCCAGTGACCTGGAGAAAAACACCAGAATGCCAATTGCTTGCCAAGGCTTATAATGGTTGTCATCACAGCAGATTTAAGCGATGTTATTTACATAAAATGCTTAGCGGAAAATATGATGATAAACCGCCTCAAATTATAAAGGTGCTAAATGGGATATGAGCTAATACTTTTCAGTGGAATGGGGAGCTGTACAAAAAGGAGAGAAGCTAGGGTGAGCTTCCTGTGACCCTCGGCATGGTCTAGCATTATCATGAGCGCGTATAAGGCAGTTGAACATGGTGGTGTGAGCAAGATGTTGAAATTGTTGCGCCCTTGGTATTATTTAGAAAGCATGAACTTTGACGTGCTTGAAATCATATTGCTGCCACTAGTGCCAAGTGAAAAAGCCATTCCGCCAGAAGACTTTATACTGGTTTGTGAAACCACATTTTGCTTGACATAAGGTTTCCTTTGATGTCATTGGCCCTCTGCCAACAGGAGCTAACCAGTCCAAATATATTCTGGTAGCAATCGACCACTTGACTAGGTGGGTTGAAGCACAAACAATATGTGATTTGGGGGCAGTCACAGTGGCTAAGTTCATAATGGAATGTATTATCCAGTAACATGGCTGCCCTCAGTTTATCCTTACCAATAATGGAACTAACTTCACCTCCCAAATATTTCCAAAACTGAACGAGCTTATGGCCATCTGCGGGGCTTTGATGACCTCATATCACCCTGAATCTAATGGGATGGTTGAGCAAGTTAATGGGACTTTAGTGAACATACTCCATAAATTGGTAGCGGATTGAACTTCATATTGGAGTCCCCTCCTTTCCACTGACGTTTTCACTTATATCATTAGCTATCATTCTTCCACGGGGAAGATTCCCTTCAATCACTATATGGACGACACCCTGCTCTTCCAGAATTACTTTATGCCTGCATAGAAGATACCAGATGAATGGATCCTAAAGTTACTTGACTAACCTAGCTTACACTTTAATAAAGTTATAAACTGAATTGTACTCCTTCAGTTTGGCTGAAGAGATAAGGAATCAGGACACCAATCAGGAACAGCATAGTGGGCTGGCTCAGTTCAAACATGGAGAGCTGGTTTTATCAATGACCAGCGTGGGTTCAGTCAGAAGCACAAATTGGCCAGCATCTGCATTGGTCCATTTGAAGATTCTGAGAAAACTGGTGTCAAATCCTATACTATCAAGGACCCCACAAGTGGTCAGATTATTAACCAAGTGCACTCAATGTTACTTTGGGCATATAAACAATAGGGGACTTATTTTCCAGTCAAGGGGGTTAGTGTCGTGACTCTGATATGACTGGACGATGAGCCCTGAATAGCTAAGGCGGATTGTTTAAAAACTTCCGACCATGATTACTAGTTACAATTATTTGAGCACCTGAGATGAGGCAATATTGGGTCAGAAAAGATAAATATTGAATCCCCTCTAAATAAGGCGATAATGCAATGTTAACATATGACTTATATCTAGTAGATTGCCTCTAACTAAGGTAATAGAGAATTTAAGAATAGCATACTCTACTGGAGCCAATGAGAATATGGCAAAACCAAATAGTCTAAGCCAAAGGAGTGGTATTAACGGATAGAGCTGGTATATAAGCGAGATGTGACAAATTAAGGAGGAGGATTTGTAAATAGGAAAGAGAGAGCGGAGCAGAGGGTATCTGGTATATAAATTTTTAGTTTAATAAAGAAGTGTCATTGGGGCAATTTTGTATTTTAACATGTTCATAAACTTGTCTCAGGAACAACGATCTTCATATTATCTGTCCATTTATCTTTGAGCTTTTACCTTGTGCAACCTTCTCAGCGTATATCACCTATTTCGCCAAAAATATAACAATGGCCATGCCAGTATACAAGCCCACTGGATTTTTAATTTACATCCCTTTAAGAGGTCTTTTACCTCATCTTCTCTTGTTAAGTCCACGCCACGGTGGTAACACCGCTACCCTCAATTCACAAAAATACACCCATCCTGACCATCCAAATTTGGCTGCCGTATGAGGTCACGCTTATAGTCCAGCTTACTGGCTTTCCCTCCAACCCCTCCTCAAAACGCCTCCTCTATAAAATCATAAAGATTCTGGCTGCCTTTGGTGCTGACTCTGTGTAGCAGGTTGAGGTTCCTGAAGCACCTAACATCTTGTGGGGCCTTTCACTTTCACAATGATCCACCCCAGTCATATGACGCCCACCTTATGATACCCCCAGTTGTGGTTGTTTTGACCAAACATTTAGAATCTATTACCTTAACTATCTTCTTCTCTAATTTAACTAATAAGTAGGTATAGAGATTCGATTAGTTTATACTAATCAACATGCCCCACGGCCCATGTTTTTATATGTAGTGGCTTAACATATTGAATTACTTCCAATCAAATCCATAAATCCCCAATGGCACAACTATCGCTTTCTTAATTTATGGCCATCAATGCCATGGTCTTTTTTACCATATCTCCTCTTGTTATAAGTTTAACATACTATTTTAAGTTGTCCCATGCTGGCATATTGTAATTGGTAATGGCGTCAAGAGAGTGTCTGTAACTCTCTCATTTCCTGAAAAGGTGTTGCAGAATGTAAAGCCACACAATAAAAGAACTAGTCACTAAAATCAAAGTAAATAGAGAAAATTTAAAGGTGCCAGTGCACAGGGACCCAAAAACAGTGTTTATTAAATTGCATAAGCAACTAAATAACCTAAAAACGCCATTGCCTGGTTGGACCCAAGGAGTTCATAACCAAGTGCAAAATGATGTTAGGGTGCTTGGGTGCCTCAATCCGGATGGGACCAGGCTTACCAAGGTGTGCAACAGAATTTATCAATATCTAAGACAAAACATAATGACCTATATTGTTAGAAACCTCCTCAAGTAGGTCAGCTAGGATGACAGACCAAGGGACCATCTGGAAATAACAAGTGTATTTTTAATAAAACAAGTCGACCAAAAAAGGAGGTTGGTCATAAGACATTTAATTAGATGAAAATTAATTGTATCATTTCCATTAGGCGATGCACTGCGCCCAAATTACCCAATAAGAGTAACCCGCCATCATTTGTGGTACTATAGCTCAAGTATGCTCACACTCAGGTGTTTGGTTTTAATTGGATTTGTGCTGGATTTTGCAATATGGTAGGCTGAACAGCGTTATAAAGCTCCATTCTCTTACAAACGTAATGTACCACCTTCATTTAAAAAATAAATGGTGCACTTATTAGCCGCGGCTGTAATACACCAGAGTTCATCACGTGCACTCCCAGAACAGACTTGGTCATATTTTGCCCTTACCTAGCGGTGGTCCAGGGTGTGCTTCAGGTCAGGCAGGTTCATCAGCTTGCTATTCTTGGCCTCTCCACGCTTTGTTTATTAAAAATTTGTACCAACTAACATATTATTTAACAATGACATTACCCTCCCATTCTTTTGAGGCTCCACCCCCTGAGGGGTTTCAGCCAGGGAAAAGTCCTTGTGAGCAGGGGCCAGCTTCATGGCGGAGACGGTTGGATTGGCCTTAGGCCCAGCTGCATCTGGGGAATGTTCGTGGAATGAATCAACAAGGTCTTTGGAATGAACGCAATACCATGTTGGGACTGAGCTATTCTCTACCACGTTTAAACCCTTTCCACGACACCAGGTACTTCAGTCTTCTCTTCACCAAACTGGAGGCTACCACATCCTCTATTTCCACTCTGATTCCCTTCCACAAGTATGCCTCTGGGGTCTCAGGCAGGGACATTCATAAAGGACAACTTGCTATCATGGAACAATGCAAAGATCTGAAAGATTAGGGAGATCCAACTAATATGAGGCATGACCCACCTTTCTGACAATGCGGTAAGGTTCTAACCTCTTTGTGCCCAGTTTTCTGCATATCTTCTTGATGGGATATTTCTGGTATCCAGCATCACGAGATTTACTTCCTTGTAGATTGGCCCCACCCATTTTTTACCATCCACAAATACTTTATATACCTTCAAGGCAGCCTCCAAATTTGTGTTGACACCTTAATGAACTTTCTTGATGGACTTGGCGAAGTCTCCCACTGATTTAAACATTGACTACCACTGGGTTCCATATCAAATGAATGGTTAAATCATAGTTGGTGAAGAAGGGAGAGCTCCCAATGGAGGCATGCTGGGCGTTAGTTAAACTGAATTGAGCCAGATGAAGATAGGAAGCCCAATCAGAATGGTCAGCTGCGGTTAAACAAAGCAAGAACTGCTTAAGGCACTGGTTAACTCTTTCTATCTGCCATCATATTGTGGTAGGCAGTAGAGCAGCACAGATTAATCTCAAGTGTTTTGCTCAAACCCATCCCAGAACCATGATGATGTCATGATTACAGCAAGTTGTTTTTAGATTGGCCTTTCCGTTTAAGTACTGAAGTAACTAAACGCCAATCCTAAATGCCAGTGGCACTGCTGCTGGTACGATAGTTATGAAATCAGAAAGGGAATTCACTACTAAGCGCCCATGAGTCATTGTCATATATAAAAACCTAGTAATGAACAGGTAAACATGGCCATGGGCCCCGTAAGTTGGTGAATTATATTTGGGAGTGGTGGTTTATATTTGAACATAATAGAACTGTAATTGGGTATTGGCATTTATATTGGAAACTAAAAACAAAGATTAACCAACAATTTCCTCAGTGTGATGTGACTGATTAATAATGCTCGATTAGGTTCAGTTTGTCAAAGCAGGGATTGGGGCCCTCAAATTTGACCTAACCTAGTGATTTTTTTGGGGAGTGAGAAATTGATTCTAATCTGAATTGATATCAAAGAATTCAGCGTCAAGCCAAGTCACTAACAGTTTGTCTGCAAACGCCAGACCTGAGGCTCTACTGCATTTTATCAGTTAGTATGACGGCATCTAGCCCAATGGACAACGGGTTTCCCCCAGTGCCACCCCACATAGGGGCAGACCTAATGGGTCATAAATGGGTTTAGGATGGCCAACCCATCTGTGCCCAGTCAATGGGGAGTTCGTTAGGCCAAATTGGTTCCATCATGCACCATTAAGAATTTTAAAATGGCGATTTTAACTGTTGACAACAGTACCCAATGGTGATATATGCTCATTGGGGATTATCCCTGACGATCTCAAGAGAAGTTTGGCAGCAGCAATCATAATGCTCAATGGCTCAATGTACTTGTAAGGACCACAGGTGTAATACCTCATATCCCTCAATATTTTTAGGCCAGGGGACTCAAAGTTTCAGAGTGTTGGATTATTTATTATTGCTTCTCTTGGTTGAGAAGTCTCTTTTTCAGATACTACATCTGGATAAGCAATTCCAAATAAAACCAAAATTTTAACTTAAAATTGTGAAAAGGGGAAAAGCGTAAGGTTTATTTGATTAATACCTCTATATATGGATAACTAAAGAGGTGATTTTGGAAAATCTAAGCTGCTTAATCCTAGATCTAATAAGATAAACAAATTGTGGACTTGGTACAAGCCCAATTATCTTGGTTGATCTGATTGAGCTCATCTCATAACTCATGTTTGAACCCCTAAGGTTGGGTGGCTCTGAGGGAGCATAATTTGGCCGTATCAATTTTAGTTGATCACTGATTTCAATAATTTGTTAACTTTTGTCAGAGATGATGCCTGAATGATGTTTTGTCTTTTTGGTCGAATCAGGATTGATCTCTGACTTTGTTAAGCTGTAAACTTTAATTGGGGACTATCCCCAACAGAAGTTTGGGCTTTTTGGTCAGTTTGGGATCAATTCACATCATCTGACATTTCTAAAACACTGTTTGGATAGGAATCCTGACAGCTATCAGTGAATTTGACTGAGAATTTGTTACTTATCCCCTTTCAACTGGTAGTTTCTCACATGTCAGGCTTTATTCCCATTGATTTTAGACATTTTGGCTTCAATTCTGAGGATTTGGCGCCATCAGTTTTATAAAGTCCAACCACTCATGAGGAAGACAGTTACCAATGATTTTGGCGCAGATTCACTCAATTCAGAGAACTAATCCATAAGAGGCAAGCGCAGGAACTGGGGGAGAATGTCATGTACCCATGACATAATAGTGGGGATCAACCCAAAGATAAGGCTAGGCGCTTAGAGGCCCAAAAGGTGAAGCTGCAGGGCCTCCCAGACCTGAAGCATACCCTAGACCAGCGTGGGTAAGGGTAAATAATGCCCAGGTTGGTCCTAGTGGGGTGCTGAGTGTCCAGCCCCTGATGACGGGCCAAGCATTAAAACGAACTATCTACCAAATAAAGGCGGATAGTTTGGTTCACTTAGTTGAGGAACAAGGGTTCAAAACCCATTCCACCTACGAAATAACGCGCTTTGGGTCAAATCCAAGTTCAGTCAATTACTCAAGTGAAGTCAGTTTTGGCCTATTTTACTAACTTGGATGGCAGTATCACCCTATTGGTGAGCCGCTTCATGGGCCCACTGCAGCATAACCCCAATTTCCCCTTCCAAGCTTAAATATGTTTTCCCCGATCAACATTCCTTGTTGGTCAACTTCACAAATAAACCTTTCCCCATCTACATTATTTTACCATTTTATGATATTCTGATCACTCCTGTGCACAAACCTCTTTGAGGAGGTCTCGCGTTCCATTACCCTTGCCATTGCAAGGACCTTGCAGCTCTCAACTTGTGCACCATTCGTTCAACCAGGTTCCCTCCAACCTGGGTCACTTAACCCTTTCCAATATGTGCACCGCGCCACTTCTATTGGCGTTTTTATCATAAATATCGCTTTTCTCTGCCTAAGCTGTTATTGCTCCAGCACCCTCTGCTGGGCTCTAATAGTTTTGGCACTAACAACTAGTTCCCTGATGTGACCTTGTGTGCCATGCACTACCACGCAGGGAATGGGAGAATCATAGACACTCTCCTTACATTAGTTGACCAACCCTTTTTTCTTATGTGCACAAACTATTTCCGCGTGGAACTTTTCCAGAGTGGAAACAGTGGCCGTTGGTTGTATGGCCCCAGCTGTTATTAGCCGCACCGCTGTTTCCTCTTTTTCCCGAAGGTTGAAGCAACTTGGCTTTATTATGGTTGCCTCAAACTGAAGAGTATCCACCCTTTGTGTTTGTACCTGATGGATTCAGATGTTTTGAAGTCTGAAAGTTGTGATTCCCCGACTTTCCACCAAAATTATTAAATTTCATTCTAATAAACAAATTTTCCATCGCCAGCACATTCAGACGATGCCAGTAGAATCAGTGCAGATGGGCCTGATGGTGTTGCCTTGGATAACGTTGCACATTCCGTCGCAGTTTCAGGTATAGGGTCATTTGCATTTAAAATGCGTTTTATAACAAAGCCCTGAACTCTATCTCTGAACCGTTTATTTGTTCATATGGCGTGGATGAGGACCCTATACTGGTGTATCAGATTACCCTTAAGAACCCACGGTTGAACTCTACCATGATTCAGCGCATTCAGGAGGTGGAGAAGGATCTTCGTTTTATATATGACAAAGTATATGCACCTGCAGAAGACATGGTGGGGTATGTGGCCTCAGTATTGAGAGTGGCCATATATCCCACCCCCTTTTTTAATTCCAAATACCATTCTGTTGGCAGGCTTGAACCCGATAAAGAAATGTTTGGTGATGTGTTGTCATTTTCTTCCATAAATAAAGACCATTCTGGGTATTTTCTACTGACTGCCACCCTCTCCTCTCCTTTAGGGAAGCTCACCACTACTATTTTGGTGGATACTGGCGCCACTGGAAACTATATGGACCAGTAACTAGCCGATTACCTTGGACTGAGTTACTTGCTAGGTGATGTGGTTAGAGGAGGGGCATCCCAAGGTATTACCACTCATAAAATCATTGGGACAGTGGACTTTCAGGTTGGCAAGTACCACTTGTCTGATCACTTCAGTGCGATCAAAAACCTCCTGTTTCCTATCATTTTGGGTGTGGAGTGGAGGCGGAAGTTTGACGTTTAAACTAGCCTGAAGGAGAATACCCTGTCCCTCACCATGAAGAATTGTCGCACATCTGTTGTGCCTTTGTCAGAAGAGAACGCCCAGGGCAAATTGCCCCACTGGCCCCACTGTATCACTTATCGCCTTGTCTCAATGCAGAAGCCCTCAGAGGAAATTCCTATACCTTCTTGCTTGGAGGGTTTGGAATCCTCTTTTGATGCAGCATCTGCCAAGGCACTCCATGAGCACTCTGAGTTTGATTGTGATTTCAAGCTCACAGTGGATCTGGTGCGTATCTCTTCTCCTATATACAGTCAAGAGAGTGTCTGCAACTCTCTCATTCCCAGCAAGGTTATGTGGGATGCAAACCCATATTGATAGGGAACTAGCCATTAGGAGAAAGGGAAAGAAGACACCTCGAATGGTGCCTGTGCCAAAGGTACCCCAGGCAAGGGTGTAGAGCGCAACATATAGTACCAGGTAAGTGAGGAACATAAAAGCTTGAGTGGACCCCAGAGGGGAGTCCATAATCAAGTGTAGCTTGGCATCAGGGGGCTTGGGTGCCTTGATCTGGAGGGGACCTGGGCGGCCCAAGGGAGCACCTGGGATTTTGGTAAATTGTGATAAAATGTAGTGGCCCACATAGTTGGAGACCTCCCCAAAAGGTCTGCCACCAAGTTCGCCCAAGGAACCATGAGTAAAACGTAAAATAATGGGTAATTTTATTTAAGAATTTTGACCAACGAGGAATGTTGGTCACAAAAAACATATTTAAAGAGGGTTGGGGAAATTCAGGTTTTGCAGAAGTGCGCCCAAGCCTTGACGCTCCAATAAACAGAAGCTTCCATCCATGTTTGTAAAATACACCAAAAGCGCCTTCACACGAGTGATTGATTGAATCTGTATTTTACCCAAACTTAAAATTTCATAACTTGAATGGGATTCAAACCCTTGCTCTCCAATTAACTGAATCAAACCGTCTTCGTTTGTAATGGAAATCGTTTGTTTCAGTGCCTGGGCTGAGATAAGAGGCTGGGCGATTTGCACCCCATTAGTATCAAGCTGGGCATGCTTGGCTTGCACCCAGCGTTGACCTAAGGTGTGTTTCAGGTTAGGAAGAGCCTGATTTTTCATCTTCTGGGCCTCCTGTCACCCAGCCTTATCTTTAGCATCGGTTCCTACTATAAATTCATCCAATTAAGACATTACCCTCTCCTCCTTCTTGGGCTCCACCCCCTCCAGGGGCGTTTGCTAAGAAGAAGTTTTTATGTGCTAGTGGCAACTTCATAGCAGCAACGGCCAGCTTAGGCTGAGATCCTGAAGCCTCAGGAAAACGATTATGGAAGGATTCGATCAGGTCTTGAGCATGTACACAATCCTGTGCTGGCATCCATCTGTTCTCTGCTGCGTCAAACCCTTTCCAAGATACCAGGTACTCAAGGCTTCACTTAACCCGGCGGGAGGCTACTATATCCTCTACTACCCATTACGGTGCTCCATACACAAGATAAGCCTCAGGAGTCACAGGAGGAGGGCTCTCAAACAATGTCAACTTGCTCTCATGAAAGACAGAGAAGATCCAAAACGCGGAGGAAAGATCCAACTGGTATGAGGCATGTCCCACCTTTCTAACTACACGGTAAGGACCAATCCTCTTTGGACCCAGCTTTTTGCATGGCTGCTTGATAGGGATGTTGCGAGCATCAAGCATCACGAGATCCCCTTCCTTGTATGCTGGACCTACTCGGCGCTTTCCATCAGCATTATCCTTATAAACCAGCATAGCCGCCTCCAAACTTGTGGACACCCCCTGATGGAACTTCTTGATAGTCTTAGCAAAGTCCTTCACCTCTTCCACTTTAGAACCACAGCTGGGCTCCATGTTAAAAGCTGGGTTAAAGCTATGGTTAGCAAAAAAGGGTGAACAACCGATTGATGAATGCAAAGTGTTGTTGTAGCTAAACTGGGCCATTGGAAGGTGTGGAACCCAATATGAATGGTCTGCGGTGGTGTAACAACGCAGAAATTGTTCCAAGCACTGGTTCACTCGCTCAGTCTGCCCATCTGATTGGGGGTGATAAGCAGTTGAATGGCAGAGGCGGATCTGAGGAGTTTTACACAACTCTTCCCAAAAGATGGAGGTGAATTGGGGTCCCCGGTCACTAATAATTTCTTGAGGAACCCCATGAAGCGCAAATACATGGGCGACGAAGAGCCTGGCCATTTCAGCGCCAGTTATAGTTGTTCTGCAAGAAGTAAAGTGGGCGAACTTTGTAAAGCGGTCCACCACCACCATGATTGCATCTTACCCCACTGAAACGGGTAACTCCACAATGAAATCCAATGATAGGGAAGTCCAGGGCCCTGTCTTTTGGACTGGTATCAGCAACCCTGCTAAAGGTTGCCGATTGGGTTTGATTTGATTGCAGATCAGGCACTCTTTATAATACCGCCATACCTGAACAGGCAAGCCCTTCCAATTGTAAGTGCGTTGTATCAACTCCAAGGTCTTTGCTTTTCCAGGATGACCAACGGTGATTCCTTCATGATGGTCCTGGATGATCTCCAGGCGCAGTGGTCCAGCAGAAACCCATAGACGCCCCTGAAACCACACAATCTCATCCTTTATGTGATAACACCTGGATAAGTCCTCCTGATTCAGGGCGCTCTTAGCGAGAACAACAGCATATTTGGCTGATAATGGCTGAGAAAGAACTACCTTTATAAACATGCTATACTCTGCTGCATTTTCCAAAGGCATGAGCGCTGGCGTATGTACCGTGGACTTAAGAAAGTTGAGGCAGAATCATACTCAGTGGAATCATCTACCGGGTGTTGTGAATCTCTACCTCCTTTGGATTGGGAGTCAAAGCAGGGTTGCGGCTCAAAGAATCCGCCAAACCATTCTCCTTGCCCTTGGAAACTCATATGAAAATGTAAATAGGGCAAGGGTCTCATGCCAACGGGTCTGACGTGGGGTTAGAACATGTGGAGCATGGTAGTACAACAGGGCTCGGTGGTCTGTGCGTATCCAGAATGGTTGGGAGGAGCCATGTAAGTGGTGACGCCAATAAATCAGCGCCTCCACCACTACTAATAAATCCTTGTCATACACGGCGTAATTTAACTCATGCAGAGACATCTTTCTAGAAAAACATCCCACAGGATGCTCAGACCCATCTTCAACCACCTGTAACAGGGCAGCCGCAATGGCAAAGTTGGAAGCAACTGAGGACACAATGAACTCCTTGGCAGGGTCAACATGGCGAAGGATGGATGTGGATAACAGGGTAAACTTCACTGCTTGAAAAGCATCCTCCAAAATTGGGGACCACTGAAGCACCTTGGCACCGCTAGCCTTATATAAGGGAGCTGCCACCTCAGAGAGATTGGGTGTGAACTTCTTGAGGAATGTACACATCCACAAAAAGCTCCTCAGTTCCTTGACAGAGGTGGGGGTAGGCCACTCATGAATGGCCTTATCCTTGTCTGGAGTTATCATATGGCTCTGGTCAAAAATGACGTCGCCCAGAAAAGTAACCTGGGACTTGAAGAATTCACATTTACTAATCTTGAGGGTAAGGCAAGCGGCCCTCAATCTCTCCACTACTTGTCAAAGGTGTACTGCATGTGTCTCATGATCAGGGGAAAACACAGAATGTCATCCATGTAGGCAACCGCACATACCCCCAACAAGACTTCAACGCAGCATAACTGCGGCGTTGAAAGATGACAGGGGCATTCTTAAGACCAAAGGGCATAACCCGAAACTGAAAAATCTCTTTTCTGGTGCAGAATGCGGTTAACCATTCCTGGCCCTTCTTTATCCGGATTTGATTGAACGCGTTGAGGCAGTCCATCTTGGAGAAGACCTTCGTCTTCTTCACATAGCACGCAATCTGGGAATCTAAAGGGATGAGATGGAGGTCAGGTACAGTCACATTGTTTAAGTTTCCATAATCAACACATGGGCATAAGGTACCATCAGTCTTCTCCACAAAGAGAAGTGGGGACCAAACAGGGGAGGTACGCTGAAAGATGGCACCTTTGGCCAATTGCTCCTTCACCCATACATCTAAAACCTCTTCCTCCCGGAAAGTCAATGGGTATATGGGGAAAGAAAGATGCACCAGATCCACAGTGAGTTTAATTTCATAATCAAACTCGGAATGTTCTGGTAGCGTACTAGC
Source organism: Massospora cicadina (assembly GCA_022478985.1). Lineage (NCBI taxonomy): Eukaryota > Fungi > Entomophthoromycota > Entomophthoromycetes > Entomophthorales > Entomophthoraceae > Massospora > Massospora cicadina. The sequence goes on from JAKSZP010017663.1 coordinate 41,441, forward strand.
TGAAGCTTTATCAAAAGAAGATGCCAACTCCTCCAAACAGGAAGGTAAGGAAAGTCCCACAGTGGACTTCAGCAAAGGGGCAAGATATGAACTGGGAACATTAAGCCAATGGGGTAATTTTCCTGGGGCGTTATCCTCAGACAAAAGAACAATCAACTGGTGACAGTTTGTAAAAGACAAGAGTAAAGTGTTTTCTTTCAAATTAGTTCTGATGTCAAACTTTCGCCACCACTCAACACCCAAAATGATGGGAAACAAGAGGTTCTTGATAGCTTGAAACTGGTCAGAGAATAGATAAGAACCTACCTGGAAATCGACTGAGTTTATGACGTTCAGTGTGGGGATACCTTGAGAAGCTCCACCTCTAACCATACCACCTGGTGAATAACTCAACTCAAGGTATTCAGAAAGGTTTTGGTCAATAAAATTTATTGAGGCACCAGTATCACCAAAATAGTTGTGCTGAACTTTCCATAAGAAGATGTAAGGGTAGCAGTCAACAAGAAGTATCCAGAATGGGACTTATTCAACGCAGAAAACGCCATCAACTCACCATAAAATTCTTCCTTTGGCTTGAACAAGCCATCAGGGTATGTTTTGGAATCATAGAAGGGGGAAAAATAATGGGCCACTCTTACTACTGAGGCCACATATCCTACCACACCTTCTGCAGGTGCATATACATCTTTATATTTGTGACGAAGTTCCTTTTCAACTTCCTGAGAACCCCTAATCATGGTAGGGGTCAAACGAGGGTTCTCAGGAGTAATCTGATATATGGAAATGGGGTCCTCATCCAGACCATATGAGCAAATAAACGTTTCGTTTTGGGATAAATTTCTCACATTATAAAACGCGTTTTTTGGCTTGAATGAACCCCCACTCGTTCCAAGGGTTCAGTGTGCATCACTATCCAGGGCCATCACCCCCAAGCCTGGAGCCGATGCCTCAGCATGCACCCTGGAAACATGTTGGGGAGAAAAAATGATATTGAAATCATTTTCTTGGTTAAATTCGGGTTCAAACCCTTCGATGTTCCCTATTTCTGCTGAGATGGGGAGGAAATCAGTGGGAAGCATCTCCCAATTCAAGGAAATCTCACTAGTTGAGGGCGCGATATTTATAGGGATGACCATGGGTGACATCATCACGGTGGAATAATCTGAAACCTTTACTTCATTCTCAGGGCTAGACCCCTGTAAAGTTCCAAATTTAGAAGGAGTCGAAGGATTAGAAGGATAAGATTCCTTCATTTTAAGAGGCGCGCGCGACTTTTTGGTTCCCATATTTATATGTTTTGATCCATTTTGGCCAGATTACCTAGCCCCTTCTGGGTTGGGGTGGGGAAACTGCACAAAAGGGTTTTGAGAAGATGATCATGAAAAGTCTGAGACCACCAGGTGCGAGCAGGAAGGGTGGACACTTCCCAATTGGTATTTGCAAAAATAACGCCGAGACTTATTGATACAAAACCTAATGAGAAAACTGTGGTGAGCACCATCGTGGCAGTGATAAATGGCCAGCACACCCAATTTACTAATATTGGAAGTCCCACATGGATAATTTGTATGCTCATATAATAAAAAGGTTGGTCAACTAATGTCAAGAGAGTGTCTGTAACTCTCTCGTGCCCAGCAAGGTGTGTGGGATGCAAACCCACATTGCTAGGGAACTAGCCTTTAGGAGAATGGGAAGGAAGGCACCTCAAATGGTGCCAGTGCAAAGGGTACCCCAGGCAAGGGTGTAAAGAGCAATATATAATACCAGGTAAGTAAGGAACATCACCGCTTGAGTGGACCCCAGAGGGGCGTCCATAATCAAGTGTAGCTTGGCGTCAGGGGCTTGGGTGCCTCGATCTGGAGGGGACCTGGGCGGCCCACAGGAGCCCCTGGGATTTTGGTAAATTGAGAGATAAGGTAGTGGCCCACATGGTTGGAGACCTTCCTAAAGAGGTCCACCACCAAGTTTGCCCAAGGAATCATTGATAAAAAACGTAAAATAACGGGGGTTTTTATTTAAAAAAGTCAATCAACAAGGAATGTTGGTCACAAAAACATATATAAAGTGGGCCAGGGAAATTCAGGTTCTGCAGAAGTGCGCCCAAGCCTTGACGCTCCAATAAACAGATGCTTCCATTCGTTTTAGTAAAATACACAAAAAGTGCCTTCACTCTAGTAATTGATTGAAGCCATATTTTACATGAGCTTAAAATTTCATAACTTGAATGGGATTCAAACCCTTGCTCTCCAACAAAGTGAATAAAACCATCTTTGTTTATAACATAAATTGTCCGTTTTGGTGCCTGAGCCAAGATAAGAGGCTGGGCGTTTTGCACCCCATTAGTATCAACCTGGGCATGCTTGGCTTGCACCCAGCGTTGATCTAAGGTGTGTTTCAGGTCAGGAAGAGCCTAAAGTTTCACCTTCTGGGCCTCCTGTCACCCAGCCCTGTCTTTAGCATTGGTTCCTACTATAAAGTCATCTAACCATGACATGCTCTTATTGTGAGGTTACTGGCCTATATTGTTCCTATTTCAAACTTTTTAATATGAAACATCCCATTCCAATTTTTATTTTTCTATTTTTTCCAATAATTTATTAGTATTGGTGCATGTCATGGCAATTTCCATGTACCTACAAAGTTAGATTACACCTCATTGATTAAGGAATTTTGGGCCAATACTCAAGTAGTTGCTTGGTCACATGGGTATTTCCTCAGGATTTGCAAGTTTGAGACCATAGAAACTTAGGCTCCTATGGTCCTTACAGATTTAGTCAGTCAAATTCTTTTAAAATCTGCTGAATTGAAGAGTGGACATCCCATTACCTCACTTCTCAAACGCTCAAACCATTTTCCTATATTTGGCTTCTTATTTTGGTTTGTTTGCCTCCCCATGCGGTTCATACATCCACCCAGTGCAAAACTCTTCTTAATGTGTGCTTGTTGTTAACTTAAGTTGTACATCACCTGTTCCCAGAACAAGGATTCTTACCTCCAGCTAATTCTAAAGATATTGTTGCTAGGAGCTGGTGGTATCTCAGTTGAGACTCCTCCTGCTAAAAATGTGGCATCATCTTGTACTCTACAAAATAGATGTGCTGGTTGCTATATACTTTTTTCTGATGACGAGGCTTCCAAATTTTAAATAACGCTTTATTCCATTCTCTCACCTTCCTTGCAATATAAAAATACTAAGAATATATCTGACTGCCTATGATCCTCCTGTTTTGGATGCTTCCTCCCCTTTATATGAACATTCTTTCCTGGCCATTCTCTTAAAAATGATGAGATTATCACAAAGTGTGCTTTTGGATAATATGCCATTCTAGTTCTTGTTTGGAGATTTAGCACCCTCCATCTTTTTAATATGATCTTGCTTAGAGTGTTCACCATCTACTCAAACCCTTTTAGCATAATTTTCCCATTATAGAGTTAATTAATCATGTTATGATGCAGGAGACTCTTAAATCTGAACCCCAACATCAAAACACTAATCCTTTTCTCAAACCACCATTGTAAAATTTTACCCTTTGAAAACGGAGTCCCAATCGTTCATTTTGTCAGAAGGTGGAAAAAGTAAGGGGTAATACAAGGCTTACCACAAGGTATAATAAGTCAGTTTTTGATATTATCTTTTTTAGTACAAAGTAGCCCAATTAAATCTGTAAAACTTTACTAGTAAGCAGAAAGCCAGGCATTGTTTACTGTCTACATCAAAAATAATCTTCTCCAATCCTCCATTTCCTAGCTGGTTGTATATTGAGAGGATTGGGCTCATGTGTAATGAAATATTCCAACTTCACAGCCAAATAGCGAAAATTACTTCAGTCAAGTTCCCCATGCGCCATCTGTTTCCCCAAAACTTTATTTAATATCCCAAATCCCACATCCCCTTTATATTTAAATTCAGAGTAGATTTTCAAGTTTTGTTCTTTATATTATTTCTGAGCGCTATTATTGTATTCTTTTTTGAATTTCCCAAAACCTTTTACAATAATACTATCTTCTGTGTCATTTAAACTCTGAAACCCTGAGGATGGAGTGCATTTTAATAAAATAAAATATCTTAAAATATTATTAAAAATTTATCTGGGTATCAGTCAATCATGGCGTACCCTATCATTCCTCCCACCTGCACTTATTGCAACAATCTTGTGACTTGAAATTTCCCTTGTGAAAACTCAGGAATAGCATATAATAAAAAAAGATATAACATGTTATGGTATTAAGAACAGCACAGCCACCTGAAACTGCTCACCCTTATTATATAGGCCAATGCCCTCATACTTGAGAATACCAGATGTTTTTCTCATTATCCAAAAAATAAAATTGCCGCTCTGATAGTTTAGCTTTCAGCTTAATGTAAAATCATTTCCATGATACATAGTGCAAATTGTGATTAACGTACATCTGCTAAGGTGGTTAAACCTCATTTAAAAGAGAAATTAGATGCTCTTATCATATTAGTTGCATAGTGATTAGGTGATTCCATGTTAATTGTGCGGTGTTTGCCAATTATAGACTTGGGCTTCTCTGTGACTGACATAGTAAGCCAGTTTGATTTTATTTTTTATGTATTACAAAAAGACCTCCAATGTCACCATTCTATTCTTTGAGACCCTTCCCCATGTTTGTAGTTGTGTTTGTTGTCTTTTTTTTAGTACTAGATGGTCCCAATTGTGTTTGTTGTCTTTCTTACCTTCTTGTGCTGTTTATCAGCCCATCTTCCACAAGTTAATACTTGCCATGCGCTGGTTCCAGTTACAAGGTATTAAATTTTCCACTTTTGTATCAAAAAATATGTTTCCTCCATTTGTTCCTCTAGGATCATTTGGTAAGGTACATGCATGTCTGGTTCTGTAGTTTAGTCCCACAACTTATGCAGCATCCTGTACTTTACTTAACGACTTGTTTCTGGTTGCTTTGGACCTCTTGACCAATGATGGAACTACCAACCTTTTTTCCAATGAAGCTTCCTTTCTCTGGCATTCTTGCCCTTGTTTTGCCTCCCACCACCCTTTCTGTCCATCCATTCTCATTGCAAAATGTCCACAGCATGTGCAAACCCTGGTTTTACCTGGTTCACAGGGTAGGGTAAACTAATTTTCATTCCCTTTCACAAAATTGTAGCAATATTTTCATTCATTAACACTATAGTCAAAAACTTTTTGAAGATGGATTCTGGGTGGTCCAACCTTGTTGGAAGGTTAGATTAGAAAGCTGATTGTATCTGTATATCTTAACACATTAGGCAAAAGTCCATGTGGTGCCTGCTGCCCTAGTTTAAAACAGCATTCTCATACCCCACACTGCCTAGCTGATTTATGTTGAGAGAATTAGGATCTTGTGTAAAGAAACAACAAATACACTGCCAAATGTAAAACATACTCACAATACTCTCCTCATGCCGCCACCCTTTTTCCCTATATTTTATCCAGTATCCCAATTTCCATGGCCTTTTTAACTTAATATCTTTATTAAAATCATTGGTTTTGCTTTTGTTGAGATTCTGATATAACTGGATGATAATCTCCAAATAGCTGTGACAGATTGGGTGAGTTTGTCCAGAACAAAGTAATATAATAATATTGTTGGATCGCCTTGAAATAAAGCGATAGGGTGATACCAAGCTTTGTACAAATATCTCTTAGATCTTCTACAAATAAGGTTATAAGGCGATGTCAATGTACAGTAAATAATTAGTAGATTGCCTTAAATAAAGTTGATAGTGAATATAAGAATAGTAGACTCTGCCAGAGCCAATGAGAATATGGCGGAACCAAATAGTATAAGAAAAAGGGTCAGTATTGATAGAAGTTACTTATGTATAAGTGAGATGAGATGATTGAAATGGGAGAATTATTAGTAGGAAAGAGAGCGGAGCAGAGAGTATCTGCTGTTTTGTATTAAGTTAAATAAAGAGTTGTCATTGAAGCATTGCATCATATTTTATCATATTTTTTAAGTGTTCTAAGGACAGGTGTCATGAAGACGGCAGAAGAAGTTTAGAACGGCCTGCCATTTGGGATGTGTGAGCACTCAAAAAGAAAGCCAGAATACCAGTGGCATTACCACTTGTATAAAGTTGTATGGAGCCGCAATTTTGGGAAATGATGACTCGTTGGTGTATAATGAGCATGAAAAAAAACCCAAAAATGAACCAAATGGAAACAACCCCAGACACTGGGGGTCTTGTTGCAGGGGATAGTACCACTGGGATGGTTTCTACAGGTTTGCTGGTGTGTGGGTTCAATACAATTGTGGAGACAAGGGGGAGGATCCTTTCTTGGAAACGGTGGATGTAAGGACACAAGATCCCTGTATATTGATGGGGGATAGATGCAATGATGGATATTAAATTGCTAGATGTTTCTTTCGTGTTGGATCCAATCAACGATGTTGGGAGTGATTGTAATCATCAAAACTGGTAATGCCCATCTGATGTAGGGACCAACAGGCACCAGGTTAATGCCATCGGAACTTTGGCAAAAAAAAGTAAATAGTGTAAAATTTTTTTAGAAGAAATTTATTAAAACTAATGAGAAATGACCAACAATTTCCTCAGTGCAATGCAACTGATTAAATAGTATTTGATTGTTGTGGATCCAAGCAGGGATTGTGTCCTTAAAATTTAACCTAACCTGGCAAATTTTTCAGGGAAGGGGGCAGATAATCTCAATCAGGACTGACATTGAAGGATTTGGCAGCAGGCTGAGTCACTGTCAGTTTGACCTTAAATGTCTGAACTAAGGCTTGACTGCATTTCCATCAGTTGGCACAACATCATCCGGCCTTTTGAGCAATGGTAATTCTCCAGGTCCACCCTACATAGGGGTGGTCCCAATTGGTTGGAAATGGGTTCAGGATACCCAACCCACCCGTGCCCAGTCACTGGGACGTTTGTTTGGTCAAATGAGTTACTCGGCCACAACTCCCAATTTATTGGATAGGGGTTTTGAACTGTCTTCACCAGTTTCTGAAGTTGCCATCTGCACATTGGGGATCATCACTGACAACTTTGAGAGGTGGTTGGCATCAGCGATCATACTGCTGGATGAGTTGAATCCATCAGTGATTCTGGCCAATAATTTGATATTTGTCCTTTTTGACTATATGTTTTCCAATTGTCTACCTTTATTTCCATCAGTTTTGGACCTTCAAACTTCAATCTGGTAATCTTGTCTCAGATTTCCTTAATCTGGAGAACAAGTTTGGCTGAGGTGAGCAAGGGTACCAGGGAGGGATCCTAAGAGGGAGGGCTGTTAACCAGCACTCATCTACCACATGGGCGAGGTCACCCTGGGTGATGAGGAGTACAGCTGCCCTCTTTGGACCCTTTTTATTTGGAAATGGGAAGATTGCCTGAACCATGCACAGGGGACGTCCCCCTGGACTTACAACAGGTGATCTCTATATTATCCATCTGATTGATCAGTAGCTTGATCTTGCGCAAACTCTTCAAGCTTATAGCAAGTATATTGCCAATTTTATAACAGTGGTGCACTTTAGGGGTAACATTATACAACACTAAGAATAAAATTTCTCTATTCACCAGCCATGTCACTTCAGGCCTGCTCAGACATGGATTTTCTCATGGCATGCCATGCAAGCCAAATATGACGAAATCAGACTTGTCTTCAACGTGGTGCTTAAGAATCAGGATGAGCTCCTTCAGGAACAGAACGATGTAATGAACCAGCTTGACAACAAGTTCAGTCAAATGCAGTTTTTTGGACAACAAAACAGGCAACTCATTAATTAATTGGAGGACACTACTGAACAACTGCATTGCGAAGAGTGGAAGTTGAATGGTACTTCCCAGCCCCCTCATTGGGAAGTGGACAAACAACAAGGGGCTGCTCGTGGAGAATTGTATTATGGAAGTTATGGCACTTGGTACCCAGTCAAGTAGCTTTTCTCTGAAACAGCAGGCAGCATGAGCTACTCCACCCTGTAGGGCAGCTCTGGAGATGATCATGTATTGGAGAACCAATTCCTCAAATTGATGATTATACTGCCCACCAAAGAGGCCCACGCCACCCCTGTAAAAACTTATAAGCCCTGCGCCGCTGGGCCTACTGGACAACTCCTCATTGTGATACTGCTTTTGGGTCTCAACCCATTCCTCAGTACGCTCCAAAGGTTCACAGTTATGAGCTGGGAGTAGAGGTTTGTATTGATAAGCTGCCTCCATTTGATTGTGATGAGAATATCCACAACTTTTTTAAACAATTTGAGTTTGCAGTGGAAGGAGCATCAGGTTGGCATTAAGCTAAATTATTTAATATCTGCCTTGGATGTTGGGAGTGCCGACCAAGTCACCTACTATCTTCCAAGCAGTTCCGCTACATACCAAGAAGTGAAGGATACTGTGTTGCAGTTGTTTGGAGGTACCGCAAAGATTTCAAATTGGAAGGCTGAGTTCTTTGTTATTGGGTTTGTCATAACAAAATCCTCGCTGTGTTTGCTGAATGATTCATGGTGGAAGCCCACGTGTTAATAGGGACAGGAACTCTAACCAAAGCTGATGTGGGAATTGCGATGTCTTTATGCAGTGAAGCCTTATCACAAACTTTACAACGTCATGGCTCCAATTTTATATCACGACTTACCCTTGCTCAATATTTTTCAATTTTTGCGTCATCTATCCGCTACTTTTACTCTGCCCAATACAAATTGGAAGCCTACTGCAGCTGTCGCTGGACCTTTCTATTCAGGGGGAATATCCCTCCCAGTTCAGATTCTGCCTAGTAACCCCTGGCATTATTATAATACATGCCTCATACTCGGCCAAGTTACACTCAGCAGTTTAACTTCTGGTCTGAACCTGTTTATGACAATTTTCAGCAGCTCAAATTACGACCTGGCCCTAATTATGCTGATCATCAGTAGTCAAGCTATCAGGCTGGGCCTGTCTAAGCTGATCGCTCACAGTCAAACTATTGGTCTGGTCCATCTTACAACAAATGAGGATGTGAGCCTTATGGGGTAAATTATTTTGAGTGTTGTTGCCCTGGGCACCTTGCATAAATTTGCCCCAATCATTAGGTCCATTACTTACAGCAGAACCAGTACTACCAGTAAATTTGGAGCGGAGTAGAGACAGGACTCTCTACCTCCTCTATCCTAACCCCAAACGTCCCAACTGAGCCTACTGGAGAATATTCAGCGGAAGTCCTTCAGTATGATGACGCATCCTTATTTTAGCAGATGGTTGGAGGGGTAAATGTACTGACACAAGTGCAAGCAAAGGCTACAGCGGAAGAGGGATCTCAGGAGCAGCCAAAGACTTACGCCTGTCAAATGTTTAGCCAATTCTCCAGACGAGCAAGGACCATTTGCAGATGCACCTTCCCTGAAAGGAGTAAACGTCGCCCTCCCAGTAAACGCTATTGTGGAAGAATACCTAAAGTCAGTAAGGGATTATGAGTTTCATTGGGAAAAGAGATTCTTTAAATGTCCATATATTAAACAGTCAAAAACCTTTATATTCCAAGTGTACATATTGTGACATTTTTGTAGCAAAAAATTGAGTCCGCTTTATAATAGATACAGGCGCCCTGGTTAACATAGTTCCATTAAGTTGGTGGCGAAGTTGACATCAAAAATCAAAGTAGAGCTTTGATTAGTGTATGGGACTGCTAAAGTGGAAAGCACAGTCTCTGGGGGAGCTTACAGCGCGCTACCTTTGCAATTTGGGTCAACTGTTGTAGCTTTGGCAATAGTGTTAAAGAACAATAATTGCAACTTGTTAGTTTCTATTGCTCACATGCGACACTTTGGGTCATCAATATTACAGAGGAGATTTTCAAAATTTTGGGGCAACAAATCCAAATTTATTTTACCTCCAGCGGAGTGCCAAAGGATCTGGTGCATATGGGACATATCAACCTTGCCTATAGTGATGGGTTGATTATGGTTTGCTACCATCAACAAAAAATAAGACCTAAGCCCACCCCAGAAGATATATGATTATCAAGGGCTGCCTCTCAGAGCTGCTGGGTCTTTATCCATCCCCTCTGGACACTAAGTCATCATAAACACCGAGTTAGAGGTGGAAGAACCTGCTGTGATCTATGGGGAGAGCATTGGGCCCTATCAGCAATCATGGCTTAAGCCTCATGTGGCTCCAGGTATTATACTGCTTGGACGCGGGGAGATTAAGATTTTACTAAAAAACCTACAAAAAGAACCATTGCAGATCCGCCAGCATCAAATAGTGGCGTATCTACACTTGACCCCTGCTGAGGGGGTCCTTAAAGTTCACGAGTTCAAGTCGCTAGATCAAATTTGGTTTACCTGTCAAACCACATCACGGCATAATGGCAGTGGTACTGCGCAAAAACCTAATGGGTTTATTGGAAGAACATAAGGATCAGGCGATAGTTTTTTAAAAAAAAGAAATTTTTGCTGTCAACGACCACAATTTAGGGTGCACTTGAGGGTGTTCCATTGATTGGACACTGGGGATCATCCACCCATCAGTCTCAGATGATCCAAAAATCTAGGGCAGCTGAGGAAGTAGTAATTGAGAAAATTAAAAAGCTACTAGAGCAAGGGATGCTTGAACTGTTAAAGAGTTCGTGGGTTTCACCTGTTCACATTGTCAAAAAAATGATGGTACCAACAAGGTAGTAGTAGACTACCAGAAGTTCAACAGTATCTCCAAGAAGGACTCTTACCCCTTTCTAAATATTGACAATGCCCTAGATTGGTTGGGAAAAGCTCACTATTTCTCAGCGATGGATTTGATATCAGTCTACTGGAAAATTAAGTTGGCGCGGAAAACAAGATAGATGTGCCATTATCACGTCCAAGGGGCTTTTCCCACCAATAAATAGGCCTCAAGGGCTGTGTAACGCCCCAACTACATTCCAACAGTAAATGGATCCCATCCTTGGCGACTTGAAGCTGTTATGCATTCTCTTGTACCTCGACAATATCAATGTCTTCTCCAAGATGTTTTTCTGAGCACCTTACTCATCTGAAGGAGGTATTCCGCCAGCTTAATGAGGGCAACACTAAGATTAAGCCCAGAAATGCCACTTCTTCAAGGACCAACTTGAGTACCTTGGGTTTGTGGTAGATATGAATGGGCTATTAGCTCAAACATCCAAGATAAAGGTTATCTGAAAAAAGACTCAGCCAAACAGTAAGCGTGAAATACAGGTATTTTTAGGGTTGGTGGGTTACTACTGGAGCTTCATCTCTAACTTCAGCTGCATTGGGAGCCCTTTATTTAAGTTGTTAAAAAAAGCCATTTTGAATGGATGAAATGCCGTCAACACTCCTTTTATATACTTAGAATATTATAATCAATGTGCCGGTGATATGCTGCCCAAATTTTGATAAGGAATTTATCATACAGACAGATTCATCCATTTTCCCCTTTGAACGGTTCTATCCCAACAAAATGATGAAGGGGAGGAACAACCAGTTGCATACTGCAGCTGTAGCTTGAACTGTCAAATATGCAATTTGACAGAGTGGATGTGCTTAGTGGTGATCTACACATTTAAGCAATTCAGGTATACTTGCATGGGGTAAAGTTTAAAGACATAGAGGATCATGCATCGTTACACTGGTTGTAGAACCTTGGGGAACCTAAGGGGTGTCTATCCTGATTGGCTCTTAAACTGCAGGCTTACAACTTCAAAATCTTCCACCAACCCAGAGCAAAACAACAAAATGCAAATTGCCCATTGAGATTATCAATTATTTCTGTTACGGCGGATCTCAGTGATTTATGTATGACAAAAATATCAGTGGCAGATACAATGACAAACCGCCACAAGGTTTAAGGGCGTTAAATGAGATGCAAGCTAATACATTTTATTGCAACGTAAGTTGTACAAATGGATTGGAGATTCTACAGTGAACTTTCCACGACCCTAGGCACGGCCAAGCATTATTATAAGTGCACATAGGGCATTCAGTCATGGTTGAGTGTGCAGGATGTTGAAATTGTTGCGGCCTCATTAATATTGGGAAATCATGAACTTAGACGTTCTGAGACAATTTCCTGCTACCACCAGTGCCAGGTGGAAGGAACGTTCTGCAAGAAGACCTTGTACGGTTAGCAAAATGAATTTTCCTAAAAAAGATTGTTTTATTGATTTTGTGGGGCCCCTGCCAACCGGAGCCTGGTCCAAATAAAATTTGGTGGCGATCAACCACTTGACTAGGTGTGTTGAATAACGGGCAATACAGGATTTGGGGTCAGTCACAGCATCCAAGATCATCATGGAGTGCATAACCCATAGACATGGCTGCCCTCAGTTCATCCTTACTGATAATGGAACTAACTCCACCTCTCATATCCTTCCAAAACTAAATGGGCTGATGGCCATCTGGGTTCTGAAAATCCCATATCACCCCAAGTCCAACAGTATGGTCAAACGAGTTAATGGAACCTTGGTGAAAAATTCCCAGAAATTGGTAACAGATCAACCTTCAGATTGGACCTCACTCCTGTCCATCGCCATCTTTGCCTACAACATTAGCTATCACTCCACAATTGGGAAGAATTTAT